>JBBPOD010000994.1:0-12337 GCA_038091255.1 Tylopilus intermedius | reverse complement strand
TTGGCGCGTGTCTTGCGTTCGTGCGACGGCTCAGGAAACCAGTAGATTGCAGTCTTGACACATACCGTAAGATCGCAAGGAGATCTCAAGACGTCCAACCCGACCTTGGCCACCACACCTGATACGCATGCACCGTGGTAATTGCCGTCTCAACGGTTTCCTCGCCTCCTTTGGCGATGCAATAGGGATGACCCTTTCGTGCGGTGTGGTACTAATGGACGAGCCTGATTGTTGTCGTGTTCCTGGTCGTTGGCATGAGGGTCCCTTCAATGATCCAACTGGATGCTTCCTCCACGAAGAACTCATCTTACTACAGGGTCGCGGTTCGGCCATGGGAACAGCCCCAAGCATGCAAAATAGCGCACTGTAGTGTGCGACAGGGATTAAGAATGATATTGTTAAATATCTCCAGGGGAGAAAGCCGAATGTATCGCCAAAACGACCGATCGAGGACAATAGCAAGCGTCTACAGTATGACTTGACATTCTAGTGCACTTTAGCTAGGTTCCGTACTGCCACAGCAGAACCATGAAGGAACCAGTATCGACACATTAATATTGACCCTACGCTGTGGTCGTCGAGGTCCGTGCTACGAAGCTCGACGTGAGGCCCTGGCGTACGAGCGCACAAAGAGGATCGTCACCTCAGTCATACGTTGGACACGCGCAGAATCGTGTTTCACGTTATCGGGGACATTGGCAGGATTGGCTTCGGGGCGCGTAGTGGTGATGGGGGGCTCAGCCGGCGCAGCAGGTCTTTGTAGACTCTTCCTCTGAACAGAAAATTAGTACATAAGGAATACATTGGGCCTGAGGGGCGAACCGGTGGTTTAATGGCGGACATTGCAACTACCCGCTGAATCAACATGTTAGACATCCGCACCCTATCAACGAGAAACAAGAGTGCATTCACTTTTTGCCGCTGAGTGGAGGCTATCGTTGACCGCTTTTTATTTGATGGTGCACCGGCCCGAGGGTCTGAGGGCGTTTGATCGAGTATCTGATTTTGGCTGGGTCCCTCTAAGGGTATTTGATCAGGCCTCCGATGGCGACTATTCCTATTCTTCTGCATTCTCCTGAGCCACCCGATAATGGTTGGACATCGAACGCCCTCAGATGATACGGCATTGTCAGGATTCGACCTTGGGTCAGCCTGAGGTTGTTGTACCGAGGAAGGTGCGGGACCAGGCGGAGGCTGTTGGGGAACCGAGGATGGGCCAACAGGATTTTCGTTCGATACCGGGGAGGGAGGCTAGGATGCGTTGTTAGCACAAGATAATCAATCCTTTCGATACTCACCTCATGGAGATCAAACGGCGAGGCATATGTAGTTGGTAGCACCGCGATCTGTTGCCAACATCAGCGCGACCTCTCTAGGGAGCACTCGCACAGGTTTCACCTCCAACAGGGCACCGGCGTCGTCTGGATCTCCAATCGTCTGCCTCGGAGGATCTGATGGCGATTCGACCGCTTGCTGGTCTTCGGCACTCTACACATAAGTTGGAATTAACTTGCTAAGCGATGTTCCTACCACTTACCTTCGAGTTGGAAGTAGTGACTTGTTTCTGTGATTGCTCTTCGTGATGATGATCAGCCTTGTCTTTGGGACTTTCTGAATTTATATCCTGTATCTGGAGGCAGTGGAAAGAAAGTCTCAGAAAAGGGTCAACAACTGAAACTGATGATGATGACCACCGAGGTTCTGGGGCCGAGTGGAACACATATTTAACGTGCGAGGAGAATGATTGAACGAATGAATGGCATTTCCGGGATGAAGACTGCGAGGCTTACACTTGGTTGGAGGTAAGACGCCGGGAGGATAGCATTGAGATCCCATATGTTAATTCTCGTCGAGTCTTGAGAACCTGTTACAAGACGATCGTCAGCGGGCGACAATGCAAGAGACCGTATCTCCTTGGCGTCCTCGACAATGGCAAGTTGAGAGTGAGTGGAAGTATCCCAGAATGAGATGAAACGACCAGAGCAGGCAACGATAAATCGGGTGTTGGCAGAGAGAGCTATAGCCATGCGCCCCGTGCCGTTTTCATGGATGCGCCATTCTGCGAGTGTGGATCCAGTGGACGAGTCGAACGACTTGAATGTATTGTCTTCGGTTGCGGCAAAGAGTTGTCCACCGTCATTCGACCAGGCGAGAACAGTCAGCGGATTATGAATGGACAGCTTGATATTGATGGAGAGGAGTTGGTCGCCATTGTTACTCTCGAAGATTCGAATGGCCGAGTCAGCCCCACAGGCAGTCGCGAAGCGGCTACCATCCAGAGAAAATTTGACATCCTTCACTGGTCCGCCATGTCGGAGTGGCCCAACGAGTCGCTTCCCTGTCGTGATACTCCAGACGCTCGCATTCTGTTGCAAGTGAGTCCCGGTGACGAACCGCGCGCAGTCGAGCGAAACATCGACCGCATTCACGTCTCTTTTGCCCTCCACCTTGACCACTTTGTGGCGGAGCTCGTGATCCCACACGCTCACCCCCTCTCTAGCCCCACACACAACTCGATGTCCATCCTTCGACACCGAAATTGCTTGCACGCTCATGCCTGTTTGCCCTCCTACTTCTCGTCTGTCCGCAAGTCGCCATCGTCGAATCCCACCATTCGTTCCGCTAAAAATGTGGTTTCCGTCTGGATGAAAAGCGACTGCCGCAATGCGGCCGCGGCCAGCTTCAAGAACCACTCTTGTGTCATGGCCTGGCTGAATCATCATCGCTGTTGTTCGCTTCTGAAGACTACCACGCACGGGATACTGGAGACGACATTTTCACTAACGGTCCGTGCGCGTCGTTGTCGACTTGGAGGTTCAAGGAAGAGAGCGGCGACTCGTGGTACGCAGCAGGCTGTCTCCCAAAAGTATCCCCTTTACGAAGTGTCTGGCCGCTTAAGGTCGTGGCTTTGTCACATACGGAAACGAGCAGATTGCGGCCTTGTTGGTAAGATCACAAGGAGATCTCAAGACGTCCAACCACTTCCGACTTGGCCACGTATGCGCCATGCGGATAGGAACTAGTGCGCCTTTATTGTCTCCAGATGAGTCAACGAATCAGATGAGTTGATGAATCACTGCCCATTTATTTTCCTTGTCAGCACTACAATGGTTCAGTGAGGAACCGGGAGTGGTTTGGTGTCGTGGTGGCTGCGAGTCCAATGGTCGAACCGCATCGACACGAGGGAGCACAGACTCGGACACTAAACCACGGAGGCTCGAATGCGTAAAGTCGCAGGAGTGCGAACGCATTGTACATCCACATCGACGCGTAGACCCGGACAATGGGAGCAGACGGACGTGTGCATATCATGATTTGATGTCTGTGGAGAGGAACATGGACGAATACATTGCATGCCCGAAACGATGACTCATAGACTTACCCTTGTTCCGTAGAACGGCACTGAGATCCCAGATGTTGAGTCTCCCCTTGTCTTCGGAGCCGGTTACGAGACGCTCATAGTACTGTCAGTGCAATCATGGCCCCTGGAATGTGTTGCACCAACTCTTCCACCCAATCGTCGTTGTCGTCGTCTTGGATCGGAGATCAGGATGGCGACGGGCTGTCCGCTGCGTCTGAAGAAACTTGGCCTACTTCAAGTTCACATCACCATGTTTGAGTAGTCTCTTTCTGTCCACCCAATCCGAATTTAATGCTGCGTGCAGAATATCATTGTGTTGTGCAACAGGAATTGAAAACGACAGAATTAAACATCGCCGGGAGAGAAAACATAACGCACCCAAATAATGACCGACCGAGCACGATAGCAACTGTCCGTAGTACGTATCAAGAACTGCAGACATGTGGTTCGCCAGTGTGCTTCAACTACTTAGGGTCCGTACTGCCACAACAGAACCATGAAGGAACCAGTACCGAAAAATTGACATTAACATTGATTCTGCGTGGTGGTCGTCGAGATCCGTGCTATCGAAGTGAGACTACGTAGTCCGAGTGTACAAAGAGGATCCTCACCTCAGCGTTGTGTTGGGCTCGCGCAGAGTCGTCTTCCGCATGGTCCGGAGCGTTAGCGGGACCAGCTTCGGAGCGCGGAGCGGTGTTGGATGCTTCAGTCGACGCAGCGGGTTTAGGGAAAATCTTCCTCTGACAGAAGATTAGTACATAATGATATCAGCGAATGTATTAAGCCATGAACGAACTGGCGGTTTAACGGCGGACATCGCAACCGCCCGCTGAATCGACGCGTCAGACATGAGAAATCCATGCCATGAGTGCACTCACTTTTTGTCGCCGACCAAGGGCTATCGTAGACGACATTCTGTTTGATGATGGTGTTCTTGCTGGTAGGCCAGTCCGAAGGTCTGAGGGGATTTGGTCGAGTATCGGATTGTGACCAGGTCCCTCTAAGGGTGTTCGATCAGGCCTTCGATGGCGACCATTCTTCTGCATTCGCCTGAGCCACCCGACGACGGTGCGACGTTGAGCGCCCTCGAATGACACGGCGTTTTCAGGATTCGACTTTGGGCCAGCCTGAAGCTGTCCGACCGAGGAAGTTCTGGGACCAGGAGGCTGTTGAGGAGCTAATGAGGCGGCAGGATTTTCATCCGATGTTGGGGAGGGAGGCTAACATGCGTTGTCAGTGGCACGAGGCAAACGGAACCCCTCATTGCTCACCTTGTCCAAATCGAACTGCGGGGCTGATGTAGTTGGCAGCACCGCGGCCTGTTGCCAATGTGAGCGCGATGCCTATAGGGCCTCATATCGGTCTCACCTCCAACAGGGCTTCGGTGTCATCTAGGTGGCTGTTAATCTGTCCCGGGAGGCTTGATTGAAATTTGGCCGCTTTCTGGTCTTCAGCAGCCTGTATAGAATCAAAATCGACTCTCTACGACGATCCTCCCACCTTACCTCGGGAGTCATTTGTTTACGCGATTGATCCTCGTGTTGGTCTATAGGTCTTTCCAAGCTCGCATCCTGTGTCTGAATGCAACGGTAAGCATGTCTTAGCGAGGTGTCAACGACTGAGATGGATGACTACTCACATTCTAGAACCACGTCAAATGCGGATTTCGCGTGTGACGGAACACGGATGAATACATGGGATTTTCGAAATAAGGACTCGGGGACCCACACTTGTTTGGAGGTACGATGCTGGAAGGATAGCATTGAGATCCCAAATATTGATTCTCCCCGAGTTTTCGGAACCAGTTGCAAGACGGTCACCAGCGGGAGACAGTGCAAGAGAATCCGTCCCCTCAGTGTCTTCAATGGTGCCCAGTTGAGAGCAAGTCGAGGCGTCCCAAAATGAGACAAAACGGCTGGAGCAAGCAGCGATAAATCGGTTGTTTGTTGAGATAGCAATTCCCATGTTTATCAGCGTGCCGTTGTCATGGATGTGCCATTCGGCCAGTAGGGATCCAGTAGAGGAATCAAATGACTTTATGGTGTTTTCTCGGGATGCAGCAAAGAGTCGTCCACCGTCCATCGACCAGGTAGTAACAGTCAATGGAAAATTAGAGGCCAGTGAGATTGTGATGGAGATGAGTTGGTCACCATTTTTACCATTGAAAATGCGAACGGCATTGTCGGAGTGACTGGTGGTGGCGATTCGACCGCCATTGGGAGAGAACTTGACCATTGTCACAAGACCGCCGTGTTTGAGTGGGCCGACGAGTCTCTTTCCTGTTGTGATATCCCAGATGTTCACATTCTGAGTCCCCGTGGCAAATCTGACGCAATCCGGCGCAACCTCGACTGCCAGTGCCCTCTCTCCGTCCTCCACCTCGGCCACCTTTTGACGCAGCTCCGCATCCCATACCTTTGCTCCCTTCATCGTCCCACATGCAACCCACTTACCATCCTTCGACACAGAAATCGCACCCATGTTCATCCCTGTTTGCATTCCTACTTCTTGCCTGTCCGCGAGTCGCCATCGTCGAATCCCATCTTTCGACCCGCCAAAAATGTGTTTTCCGTCTGGATGAAAAGCGACTGCCCAAACGGTGCCGCGACCGCCTTCAAGAACCACTCTTGTGTCATGGCCTAACTGAACTGTCATCACTGCTGTTTGCTTCTGAAGATCACCACGCACCGGGCACTGGAGACGACATTTTCACCAATGGTCTGTGCGCGCCGTTGTCGACTTGGAGGACAAGGAGGGGAGCGACTCGCGGTACGCGGCAGGTTCAAGTTGCTTCGCAAACGTGTGTTCACCTATTTACAAACCCCGGTTAGGAACTCGGGCCGCCTTGCCAAGGGACGAAGCACCCGCCATACCAGGACCTGCCGGACGTTCTCTATGTCTTTTCACACAAACTCGTACGAGTTTCGCGTCCGTCACACGTGTATCATGACATGTCATTTTGTGTACCCATGGGCTGGACTCGTTCAGGAAATAATTGTGAGTGGAAGATCCATTGTCCGTCGATGACTGCGCAGACCTTGTTATCGCTTCAGGTCTTGGTTACCAATAGCAAGCAATGCGTGGGCTCATGAGGCACATGGAAAAGAGTCGAAGAGCGAGGGAACGGGCCAGCCTACGATATAGGTCGGTGCGTGTCTTGCGTTTCGGCAACAGCTCAGGAAACCAGCAGGTCGCAACCTTGTCACGTACTGCAAGCCTGAGGATATCCCAAGACGTCCAATTCCATCCGACCTTGGCCACTACACCGACATGCATGCGCTGTGGGGACAGGAACTCCGTGGCCAGTGTGCGCCTCGATCACCCCCAGGTGGGTCGATGAATCCCTGCCTATTTTTTTCCTTACCAGCACTGCAAATCTCAGCGGAAAACCGGGAGCGGTTTGGTGTCATGGTGGCTGCAAGCCCAATGGTCAAAACGCATCGAACGAGGGGAGCACAGACTCTGACATTAAACCACCGAGGCTCCGGTGCATAAAGTCGCCGGAGTGCGAACACCCATCGTACATCCGCATCGACCCGGACGATGAGAGGAAAGGGACATGTGCAGATCTTAATTTGCAGGTGTCCTTTCCTCACTTCCTTTGGCGATGTGGTAGGGATCGCTTTCATGCAGTATGGTACTGATGGACAAGCCGGGTCATTGTCAGGTTCCTTGTAGTTGGCGTGAGTCTCCCTTTGGCCAGCTAGATGCTTCAGAATTCATCTTACCAGAGTCGTGTTTCGACCATGGGCAAGACTCCAAGCATGCAAAATAGCGTGCTTTATATACGCCTCCGATATCGATATCGGACGTGACTGGGAGCAATGGGAAACTACATGGCTGCGCCAACCGCCATTGTACACTGGAATGTATGCTACTGAATCCAATATTGCATGCAAGAAAATGCTAGGTAACGTGTAGTGTGCGACAGAGATTAAGAATGATATCTCCAGGAAAGAAAACCGAATGCACCCCCAGACTGACTGATTGGGAACGATAGCATGGGTCTATATTATGCATCAAGATCAGGATCGTCAGATATGACTTGACGTGCCAGTAGTTCGCTGGTGCACTTTAGCTAGGGTCTGTACTGCCACAACAGAACCAAAAGGGAACCGGTACAGACAAATTGATATTAATATTCAAGTTCACTCTGCGCTGTGGTCGTCGAGGTTCGTGCTACGAAGATCGACGTAAAGCCTCGGCGTCCGAGCGCACAAAGAAGATCCTCACCTCAAGGATGTATTGAACACGCGCAGAATCGTGTTTCATATTATTGCGGACATTGGCAAGATCGGCTTCGGGGCGTGGAGTGGTGTTGGAGGCTTCAATAGACGCAGCGGGGTTGGGGGGATTCTTCCTCTGAACAGAAGATTAGTACATAAAGAGTACCTTAGGCCTAGCAGCGAACCGGTGGTTTAATGGCGGACATCGCAACCGCCCGCTGAATCAACGTGTTAGATACTCATGCCCTATCAACGAGAAACAAGAGTGCATTCACTTTTTGCCGCTGAGTGAAAGCTATCGTGGACGGCTTTGTATTTGATGGTGCACCGGCCAGAGGGTCTGAGGGCGTTTGATCGAGCATCTGATTTTGGCTGGGTCCCTCTAAGGGTGCTTGATCAGGCCTCCGATGGCGACTATTCTTCTGCATTCTCCTGAGCCACCCAACAACAGTTAGACGTTGAACGCCGTCGGATGACACGGCATTGTTAGGATTTGACTTTGGGTCCTCGGGCCATTCGACTGAAGTGGTTGTGGGACCAGGAGACTGTTGGGGAACCGGGGGTGAGCCTACAGGATTTTCGTCCGATACTGGGGAGGGAGGCTAGCATGCGTTGTTAGTACGAGACAAACAATCCATTCACCACTCACCTCATCGAGATCAAACTGCGAGGCGTATGTAGTTGGTGGCACTACGGTCTGTCGCCAACATCAGCTCGATGTATCTAGGGAGGACTCGTATCGGTTTCACCTCCAACAGGGCATCAGCACCGTCTGGATCTCCAATGGTCTGCTCCGGAGGGTCTGATTGCAATTCAACCGCCTGCTGACCCCCGGCACTCTTCACATAAGTTGAAACTTGCTACGCGATGTTCCCGTCACCTTACCTTCATGTTTGAAGTGACTTGTTTCTGTGGTTGCTCTTCGTGATCATCAGCCTTGTCTTTGGGTCTTTCGGAATTCGCAACCCGTGTCTGAAGGCGGTGGAAAGAATGTCTCAGAAAAGTGTCAGCAACCGAAACCGATGACCACCGACGTTCTGGGGCCGAGTCGAATACATATTTGACGTGTGAGGAGAATGATTGAATGAATAAATGGGATTCCCGGGGCGAAGACTTGTGGACTTACACTTGTTTGGAGGTAAGACGCCGGGAGAACAGTATTGAGATCCCATTTGTTAATCCTTGCTGAATCTTCAGAACCAGTTACGAGGCTGTCATCAGCGGGGGACAACGCGAGAGACCGTATCCACATGTCGTCCCCAACAACGGCAAGTTGAGCCTGAGAATGAGTGGAAGTATCCCAGAATGAGACGAAATGACCGGAGCAGGCAGCGATAAACCGGTTGTTGGCAGAGAGAGCGATAGCCATGCGTCCCGTGGCGTTTTCATGGATGCGCCATTCTGCGAGTGTGGATCCAGTGGACGAGTCGAATGACTTGATTGTATTGTCATCGGATGCGGCAAAGAGCCGTCCACCGTCATTCGACCAGGCGAGAAGGGTCAGCGAAATATGAGTGGATAGTGACATTGTGATGGAGAGGAGTTGGTCTCCACTGTTACTGTCGAAGATGCGAATGGCCTTGTCAGCCCCACAGGCAGTCGCGAAACGGCCACCATCCAGAGAAAACTTGACATCCTTCACTAATCCGCCATGTTGGAGTGGCCCAACGAGTCTCTTCCCGGTCGCGATGCTCCAGACGCTCGCATCCTGTTGCTTGTTAGTCCCGGTGACAAACCGCGCACAGTCGGGCGAAACGTCGACCGCGAACACATCCTCGCTAGTACACTCCACCTCAACTACTTTGTGATGGAGCTCACCATCCCATATGCTCGCTCCCTCTCTAGCCCCACACACGACTCGATGCCCATCCCCCGAGACCGAAATTGCTTTCACGTTCATGCCCTTTTGGTGTGCTACTTCTTGTCTGTCCGCGAGTCGCCATCGGCGAATCCCACTATTCGTCCCGCCAAAAATGTGCTTTCCGTCTGGATGAAAAGCGACTGCCACAACGCTGCCGCTGCCGCGTTCAAGAATCACCCTCGTGGCATGGCCTGACCGAATCGTCATCACTGTTGTTCGCTTCTGAAGGCTACCACGCACCAGGTACTGGAGACGACATTTTCACCAATGGTCCGTGCGCGTCGCTGTCGACTCGGAGGTGCAAGGATGGGAGCTGTGGTGCACAGCATGTGCCTCGCAACCGTTTACCCATTTATTCATTTACAGGACGCGTGGTCTGGGCGCTCAATCTTACTCGCAGGTACTCCTTGCAAAGTAATGGAACACCGATGCCCTGCCGCAACCTACTGAGTTCATTCATGGTGGAGTATAGGAACTCGCTTACCCGTCGCATGCGCATCTCTGCTGGTTTGGGGTTGCGCCAGTCGATGCAGCAATACACTCCTACCTACAGTTCCAACGAACGTTCCGGTGATATATTATGTGAATGTCCTTAGGATGAACGCAGTCTAAGAATCATCCACAACGACTGGTCGACAACGATTGAATCTATACCTCACTTGCTTCACCGCTGCGACTAGTGAAACGACGTATGCACGATGGTACCCAGACCGCACAGGTAGCGTCGACCTTTAGTTCCTTGGTTCTCAGCTGTAAAAAATTGACATGGGCCTCAGCTTTGGAGTGTACAGAATGGTAATAAATACAACATATGATATTTGATGCTCGAACGTAAAGTACTATGCAAGATACGTTGAGAACGATAGCACGCGCCAATGCTCGTCGCTGGAGATCAACGCCTTTCACCACCGCGGCCGGTGAGGAAACGACGCATGCATAAAGGTACCCAGACTGCACAGGTCACAGTGACATCGACCTTTTCCCATAATGGTTCCTCGGGCCCCAGCTACAAAATATCGACTTGAGACTCGGTTGTTTTGGTATACGAAATGCGCCGTCACCTCAGCGTGGTTCTGGACACCCGAGGGCTCACGGGTCATATTGTCGGGAGCAATGGGAGGACCCGTTTCCGATGGGGCAGCGACCGGGGGCTGTTCCCCAGCATTAGCTTCGGCTTCCTCAGTATACGAAATGTGCCCTCACCTCGACGTGGTTCTGGACACCCAAGGGCTCGTGGGTCACATTGTCGGGAGCAGTGGGAGGGCCCATTTCCGATGAGGCAGGGACCGGGGGCTGTTCCCAAGCATTAGCCTCGCATTCCCGAGTATACAAAATGGGCCCTCACCTCAACGTGGCGCTGGAGACCCGAGGGTTCATGGGTCGCATTATTGGGAGTAGTAGGAGGACCCGTTTCTGGTTGGGCAGGGACTGGGGGCTGTTCCCCAGACGAAGTACCAGTGGCCTTGGGCGGTTTACCCGACGGCCACCATTTTCGCCTCACTTTTTTCTTCCTCTGCAAAGCACAATCAGTGATGCTCATAAACGAGTACACAAATGAATTAACTTGGTCACCAATCCACATCAGAGATCGCTGCGTCACGCGATCAGATCCCCCTGCCCTTGAAATGGATGAAAGGGTACACTCACTTTGTCACGTTGAGCGAAAGCTATCGTTGATGGGTTTCTGTTTGATCGCAGTGCTCGATCGGCCAGAGAGGGATGCCTAGAGGGCGGCGCCTGGATACGACTGGGACCGTCTGAGAACATTCGCCCAGACATCTGATTGTGATCGGGTTCCTCCAAGGGTATTTGACCAGGATTGCGGCTCTTCTTCCGCATTCTCCTGAGCCACCCAACAAGGGCCCAGGTTTGACGTCGACCACCCTCGGGTGACACTGCGTTTTCAGCATTCAGCTTTGGGTCGGCATGAGACTGCTCAACAGTCGTGGTCGGACCAGGAGCAGCTTGTTGGTGAACCGGGGATGACCCAACAGGGTTTTCGTCCGATGTTGGAGAGGGAGGCTAGCGTGCGATGTCAGCACGAGGCAGACAATCCTTTCACTACCCACCTCGTCGAGATCAAACTGCGAGGCGTGTGTAGTTGGTGGCACCGCGGTCTGTTGCCAACGTCAGCGTGCTGTCTCTACGGAAGACTCGTATCGGTTTCACCTCCAACAGGGCATCGGCATCGTCTGTATCTCCAATCGTCTGCTTCGGAGGACCGGATTGCAATTCGACCGCTTGCTGGTCTTCGGCGCTCTACATATAAGTTGAAATCAACTTGCTACGCGATGTTCCTGTCACCTTACCTTCAAGTTAGAAGTCTCTTGTTTCTGTGATTGCTCTTCGTAATGATCATCAGCCTTGCCTTTGGGTCTTTCCGAACTCGTACCCTGTGTCTGGAGGCGGTGGTAAGAATGTCTCAGAAAAGTGTCAGCAACTGAAACCGATGACCACCGACGTTCTGGGGTGGAGCCGAATACATGTTTAACGTGCGAGGAGGATGAATGAATGAATGGGATTCCAAGGATGAAGACTCGGAGACTTACACTTGGTTTGAGGCGAGTCGCCGGGAGAATAGCATTGAAATCCCATATGTTAATTTTTGCTGAGTCTCCAGAACCAGTTACGAGCCTATCATCAGCGGGCGACCATGCGAGAGACCATAGTGTCTCCTTGGCGTCCTCGACAATGGCAAGTTGAGAGTGAGTGGAAGTATCCCAGAATGAGATGAAATGACGAGAGCAGGCAGCGATAATTCGGTTATTGGCAGAAAGAGCGATCGCAATGCGTTCCTAGTCTGGTGACCAGACCGTCTATGAGGCAAGCCGTCGATAGACGGTCTGGTAAAATCCGTGAAATTTTAGAGGGCAGCGCGGATTCGCCGCG
>JBBPOD010000993.1:0-12340 GCA_038091255.1 Tylopilus intermedius | reverse complement strand
CAATGGGCGACCAAGTGGTCTACCTCAGTTGCACCACAAGTACCCGTGATTTGACATGGGAATGAACATGCTCGGAAGAGTCGTCTGGCTCACTTCTGCACAAGGTTGGCCGGTGTGGAGGTTGTACTAGTAGGGATGCGCATGACTGCGCATTCTAGCGGTGTTATGTGCATTTGGACGGCCTTACTGTTGCTATCGTTCGATACATCCCGTAGTCCCGTCTTGGATACGAGTATGAATGCATTGAAGACGGAGCCACGGTGAGGCCATGCCGCATTTGCGTGGATATATTGCTCGCCGGGCAATCATACAGTCCAAGCACCAGTGAGGCACCTCCATTCCATACTGCTGATCACTCACTCCTTGCCACCATGTTCGAGCTCCCATTTGCCCCCGTCTTTTCCGCCGCTCACATCTCCAAGTGGGAGGCGCTTCCCGAAGCTGTCCTCAACCACGATATACAATACCGCCTTGAACTCGAAAGAAAGACAAGACTAAGTGTCGATGGCCAATGCGACGATGCTGAATACATACCATCAAAGTCGTCCAGTGCTGACGAGAGTGTCGTTTCAACACGCGCGAGTGTCAGATCACTGTTCGAGTTGCCACTAGCAGCACCGTGACAATCCGGCAGCGGAGACTAAATCACGTGTTTTGTCTTGTTAGGCGAGATATATAATCAGCCCACAACGCTCTGTCCGCTTCCGATTTATTGCCTCTCTTCCATAAATTGTAGAGCTGATCAATATCCCATATTCCGAATCATTGCGGTTTAGTGGCAGATATGACCGTAAAAACTTATACCTTCATCACGCTCTGGTTCCTCTTGACTGCACCCGTTATCCTTTGGGATGCTACGTACTGCTTTATGAGGTATGTCTCATATGGTAGGTGCTTTTCGAGACGAATCTTACTGACTCGCCGAACGTATCAGACCACGCTCGATGGTTGGCGGTGATCTGCACTGGATCTGGGAGCCATATAGCATATACCAAGAGGTAGATTACGTGAGTCATGAGCCTTAGTGACAACTCCCCGATAACTCCATATTGACTCGTTACTGGATAGATGTATGGATTGAAAGCACTCCAAGAGAACAATGGATTTATCAATGCACAATGTGAGCCTCTTAGAGGGGGGCTATTGTATGTTTATACGACCTCATTTCACAGCCCTTCTTAACTTGGTGGAGACTGCTTTGAACCTTGTCTACGTATACCTTGCACATGTATCCAGCTGGTCTGGCGCACCACTGGTCGGGTTTGCTGCAGCGACTATGACCCTCTCCAAGACATTTCTTTACTTCACACAGGAGTATTATTGTGGCGGATGTTCAGTGGGGCATAACTCGTGGGGTACTCTATTGCTCTACTACGTGTTGCCTAATGGGTACGTGCTAGTATCAGCTGTCCTTCGTTACTCATGCTGACGACCTTCCCTTGGATAGATTCTGGGTTGTATTTCCGAGCTTGATTTTGTGGCGTCTGGGTGGCGATATCATGGGTTCTCTCTCTATCGCCTCACAGAGCGCTCGCAAGATTACTTCTGGAAAGTCACAGTGAGTTCGCATGACGATCGTCTTCGGTGTGTCGTTCGGAAAGTCGGATCGAGAAGCAGATGAAATCAAACCTTTATATATATGTCTCCAATTATTTCAACCGTACATCTCATTTATTTATCAGAACTTGTGTAAAGATCTATACCTCAGATGGAGCAATATGTATCGAGGGTCAGTGTGCCTTCAGGTGGACGACTGTCACTATTTGATAGACTCAACATTGGTGGGTAATCAAGAATTGATCGAACATTCAAGGACCACAGTGATACTGTGATTACACGAACGAATATGCGCCGCTAAAACTCGCTTTGGGGAAACGTACGACTGAGCGTCCGAAAGAACTTGAATATTCGCAAAGGGAAAAAAAAGATAGTCTCTGTCAATGCGGGGCGACGCGACCACAGGGAACAATCGCTTTACAGCATGCTTTTGAGGGATAAACCTGTCTTCATGACTGAGCCGGAAATCATTGGTGACGCACATTAGATACGAAGTCCTGACCGTGTTCATTCCTAAATAAGATGACACCCTTCCCTCGAGCGTCTTTGCAATGATCTATGGCACAATGTCAGCGCATGAGCTGGGTGGATGTATTAAGCTAGTGCGCACCTCGGACGTTAAGCATTCGAGGAGGTAATACAGCAATCAGAGGGTGTGCGAATGAGTGAAGAAGCACGGACGACGAAAAGCTGCATCGAGCATGTACAATCAACATCAAGTGTGGTTCAGGCTTCACATCATGATCGCTACCGTTCTGAAGCATGGAATGCTGCACAAGGGCAGCTCTTCTAAGTCCCTGGGCCGCTCAACAAGCGCAATTGCTCCACAGCGATGGGCACTTTGTTCAAACCCAGCCTTGCTAAATCCGAATTGGCCCAAAGTGTACATACTTGTGTTGGTCGTGGGGCCTTCACGTGGGGCACTCGTGAAGAAGAGCCTCTGGGTAAACAGCTGTACTCAGCTTAACTCGGCGCCAACTTGAAAGCTTCGAGGAATAAGCGCCTAAATAGTGGCTCTGATAGGACGAACTTAAATGGACTGCTGTACATGCTGTGTGATGGGTTGCTTTTCTTGTCCTTCAAAAGACGCTCAAGCGTTGTATATAGAGGTCAAAGTAGGCAACCTCAAGGTAGGTGTCACTCTACCTGGCCTTTCTAGTTTGGCGTCTCATATCCTCTAGTATTTGATGTCACAGACGACACAAGGTACGGAAGCATAGTACTGAGAGGGTTTTCAAGTGCGCATCAGTCTTACGCCTGTGTAATATAGCCGTTTCACACATACCACAAAAGTTTGAAGCCTATGACCCGACTGTGTCCCTTGTCTTCTTTCCCGATGGCAAGCGAGCGGTGCACGTTTCCAAGTGTGGGGTCGCGACACTAATGCGAGTGCAAGATGGCTACCGGAGAATGGGTCCATGGAAGATAGCTGCAAACGTCGCGACCGTTTCGACGGACGGGAAGTGGATCGTCTGTGGATGTAGTGATGGGAAAGTGAGAATATCGGACGCTGAGAATCCAACACTCATTCAAGTCAGCGAGACGAACTTGAATGGGCAACACTCACGCAAAGTTTCCGCACTCGACGTGTCTTCGGACTCGTCGATGGTTGCCAGTGGATCGTTGGACGGGTCAGTCATCGTATGGAGTACCACCACTCGTCAGCGCCTTGCAGGACCGTCGAACCTCATCCAAGTCCACGACCATCATGGTGGCAAAGTCGCATTTGTCGGGTTCTCGCGCTGTGGCAATCGCCTCGCTGGTTGTGTCAACAACCTGAACTCACTAAATCAACGCGGAACCGTCTATATCCTAGACATTCATGATAATCAACTCACCGCACGCGTCGTGGCTACCTTCAACTCGTGGTTGACGGCACTTTTGTGGTCGGAGAACGTCGACGGACAACAGCGAATTTTAGCTGGACTAGAAGAAACACTCGCGGTCGTTGATCCGCTGCATGGCGAATCAGACTCTCGCAAGCCTATTCCAAGTCTACGTGCCCTGTCAAAGAACGGCAAGTTCATCGTGTCTGGGGCTCCGCAAACTGGAATTCGGTTCTGGGATGCTGCGACGTTCGCAGAGATTGGACGTCGCCTTCCGTCCCGCCTTCCGCTTGCCCTTTCTCCAAACAACACCCTGATAAGCATTTCTTGGAACGCCCCAAATCATTTGTCTAGCTGGGACCTCACGAACATACTTCCAAAATGTTATACCACCGGCGTTGCGGTATGTACTTTCTTTTCCTATAGTAAAATCAATCGTGATTTTTGGTCAAAGGACGATCAAACTTCATCTACATCTTCGACGGCTACGCCAGTTTCAAGTTCACGAGGGCTGCGGCTAGGGACAACCGCCGGGTTTAACACCATAGTACTTGCTGAGATCCAGCTCTCTCCAAACCCACAGGTTCATCGTAAGCGTTCCCTAGACTGTACTCAACGCCATAATATCACTTTTTCTAACCAAATAACTTCAGGAAATGCTCGGCTGTACGCCAACCCTTTGCAGAAAAAAGATGCGGAAACCATTATATTGGACGTCCTCAAAAGACACCCACCCGTGCTTATCGACACACGAACAGGCTGTCTCTGTTATGGACCACTACGAATCCTTACCCTCGAATTTGACCCCGTTTATGAAGATCTGTTATCGTCCATCAGCGATCAGAATCGTTTCAGACAAGGCGTCGAAAGGTTCTTTGAATACGTCATGTTCTCTCATAAATGGGACGAGAGTGGGAATGAACCCTCATTTCAAGATGTCTTGGGCGGGTCAGTCTATCACGATCTTGGGCGATCGCCTACCAATGACAAGCTTCGCAAATTCTGTGAAGTGGTCCGCGAGACCGGATATCGTTGGGCATGGAGCGATACTTGCTGTATCGACCGAAGCGATTCCTTTGTCCTGAACAAGGCCATCGTGTCCATGTATAGATGGTACAAGGAATCGACGCTTACGCTCGCTCTTCTTGCAAGCATAGTATCTCCGTCGAAGCGCGGCGATCTACGGGATAGCGTATGGATGACACGGGCATGGACGTTACAAGAACTCCTAGCACCACGGGCTGTCCGCTTCTATGATTCCGATTGGAAACCATACCTCAACGATCCCCACCATGACCACAGAGACTCACCTCTTATCAACGCGGAGCTGGCCGCTGCAGTCTCAGTTACACCAAGAACGATCTCAACATTTGACCCAGGTGATTTGGGTGCGCGGGAGAAGCTGCGCCTAGCCTCGACGCGATCCGCGACGAAAGAGGAGGATATCGCCTACTCCTTATTTGGGATATTCGCGAGCGATCTCCAACCAAACTATGGTGAGGGCAAGGACGCGCTTGGGAGGCTCTTGGAAGAAATCGTCCATCGGTCCGGAGACGTTACAGCACTCGCCTGGTCAGGGTGTTCATCAAGGTTTAACAGTTGTCTCCCGGCGGAGATAACAGTGTACAAGGAGTCGCCAAAGACAGTGTCGTCATGCGACACCAACAAGCTGAAAACGCGGACTATAGAGTTACAGTCTACATTGCCACGGGAAGTCGCCGTCGCGATCTATCACCAGATCGCGCACCTACCTCAAGCATCGTTTTCTAACCGCCGCCTACATCTTCCGTGCATCATTTTTCCTGTCTCCAGACTCACCGTGGTCCCCAATGGATCCCAACTCCATGTACATCGTGCCTCCGTTTCGATCCTGGGTGATGTGACTATCAAGACTGTGGATCCACTCCCGTCGCGGGAATCGCATAGACTGTTCCTTGTACATCCATGGATCCCTGATCTCTTACATGTTCCCGGTAAGATTACTCTGGACTTGAGAACTGACGGGACTCTCACTTTGCATGTGTAGCTTTGCTCGCGTCGGACGATTACTCTCGCGCGCTTTGGTTGGTTGCCCGCCTTGGGCTGAAGTTTAATGCGCTATTGCTCCAGCAACATTCATACCATGGGTACAGCCGGGTCGCCGCGGACAACGAGATTGTCGTTCAATTACGCCGTGTTCCCTCTGTGGAAGAGATCCATATACAAGTACTGGATGTTTGGGACTGTCGCGCCGGTTTGCCATGATATCGTTGTATGTTTTCTCATTGTTTGCAACTTGAAGTTTGCTACACTGTTCTGCTTTTGCGGTCCCAGGAACGCCGGGAAAAACTTTGATTCATGACACGGAAGGTGTAGTTGGCCCCGAAACGTTGTGCAAACCGAGGTAATCGAGCGAGATCCAGGCTCATGAGTAGACAAGATACAAGTTCGTATGTTGCAAGTGCGTCCGTCGGAGGGACTCTGATACTCATCCGAGTCTTTGTTGGCCAATTTGTTGAATCCGAACTTCCACGTATGCTTCAAGCAGCGCCCTATCCGGCCTTAGCAGGCCACTGAGCAACGTATCCACGCCAGAACACGAGTCAGCCACGGGGCGGAATTTCGACATCCAGTGGATTTCTAGAATCCCCTGTCCAGGTAGCTATATTGTGGAGGAAACTACGACATGCAAGTCCCTCCTCCCAACCCGCCGGCCGCCGCTTTCATTATGATTACCATAACATGGGATAACACAGCCCGGGTTTATTTCTCTCCTTATCGCTCTCGCTCTTCCCTCTGCCTCTCACATAATCACAACCCATATAATGGCTATATTCTCGACGAGATCCCAGACAAGCATCCCCAATGGATCGCAAGGCAAAAGATGTTCTGGGTTATGACTGCCGCTCTCAACGGGCACGTCAACTTTTCGCTCAAGGGATGCATCGAAAGTTTTCACGTCCTGAACAAGAACCGCATTTGATATGAGGATATGATCGGTAGTGGTGAGCCCCTGTGCCTAGGCTCGATTCTATTGCCACTGACGCTAACTTGCTAGGCGTCGGGACCATTGCGCACATGCGCGCACCAGGAAACAGTAGAGTCACAATTATGACGTGTACATGTCACCTTGGGGAACTCACGTTGCACCGTTGACGCGCTAAATGAAGGCACCGTGCACGAGTTCTGGAACACCCGAGTACGATGCGCTTATACCCCCCACGAACCGAAAGGCAGGTTCGCGCGCAGCGATTGTCATCGACGCGCACAAGGTTGGTACAGTGAGCACTCCCTTAACTTTTGCACGTGTCCAGTCATGTGGCTTTGGCAGTCCTCAATACAAATTTATAGGCTAGCACTCCCAGCTTGAACGATTCCGTGATAACCTGGAGCGGGCGGAGGCCAAAGTGCCTCCCACAGAGAAGGCAGACAAGGCTATCAAGGCATGGTGGCCTGCCGAAAACACTCGTAGCTTCGATGGTCTCCCCGCCCAGGGATCAGCGCACAACACGCATCTCGCGGTCAAGAATTCTGGGCGGCGTGCTCCTCATGGCTTTCTCGTTAGGCATCGCAACTACCTTCAAGTTGGCAACGTTAAGGCTTACCGGTTTGCATGCACACTGAACGACGATTGGACCAATGTACAAATAGTTCCTTGATATTATGTGCAATACGCTGGATGGCATGTTATTGATCGTGCCTGTCGTAGAAGGATCATTACCGATACGCATTACTAGAAGACCAGTGGAATATCATGCTTACAATTCAGGAGCACTGCCCGGCCACTGAGTCGCTTCATATGTCCGATCCGATGTCATCTTGCCCTTGACGTGATAACGCGGAGCTCCGAGACGGTCCGAATCCGAACTTGAATGAATGGCAGGCTACCGTATTTTTCAAATGATAATGATCACTGCTCTTTTAAGACGCAGCGCTGACGAGCACCCTGACTATGTATAGTTCTGAAACTCGTGCATGCATGAACACTGGAAAACGCTGGCTTACAGCCGCTCGGCTTGTGGCGACCGTAACACGTATGTCCTGAAAGACCCAGCTTACATGTATCGATATCGTGCCTACTTCGCCGCATCGAGACCTGTTTCAAGGCACCGACAAGCCTGTGATGACCAACGGGAGAAAAATTGGCTGGGCCTCAGGCTGGTCCGTAGTCACATCCCAAACACCGACTACGAGCTGAGCAATATACCCAAGCGTCATATGAGTGATAATGACTTGCCAGTCTCGAACCAGAGGTTTGAGTCGCACCTTCAGATGTCCTTTAGCGGGGTGTCAACCCTAAATTGTCGTTTGATAACGAGAATATTAGTAACTTGCCACCGGGGACACATGGAAATGGACGTTCTGGTAGATTGAAGGTCCCATGCTGCGTATCGACGTGCCAGTAATTTCAAACTGGGAAGGAAGAATGGCGATAAGGTTGTCTGGAAAGGACAGAGCAGAACAGAGTAGATGTGGAAGTCGTGCTGATAGTGCCATCACCGGCAAGTTGTCGGTGACATGAGGAGAACACTCCAGGGCTGCCATCACCTTGCTTTGTCAATCGTCTTTCCAAGGACATTACCAATCCGCATCGTGAAACATCAGCTGGCGCAGGTGGCATTTCCCGAGTAGCTCCATACAGTAGGAATACTTGGTCTGTACGTCTGAACAGCAGCGCCTCCGGGGTATATTAGTCTGGATCATGACCAGCCCGTCTAAAAGAGGTAAGCCGAATGGGTCTATCGATGGTTTGACCAGGTATATGTACTTACTAGTATATAGTGCACTCCGAGTCGGCGACACGACGGTCACGGTTGACAACAGGTTCGAACAGGTTCGCCCTGATTACTTCAGGCTGTGCCATGACTAACCCAGCGTCGTTGAGTCGCGCCGATACTTTGCACCTTGCAACGCACAGCGGATTGTGCCAAATTTCAAGTCATCGTTATCATTATTCCGTAGTAGGTGCCCTATACTCCCACGTCACGGCTGTCAATCCAAGAGCGTCTCCGAGAATGCCCCCGTGACTAAGTAGGTACTAGTACTGTTCTTCGAATATATTCGGGGCGTGTACTGATTCGTTCCAGGTCGCCGTACATCCGTCGAGTGGACTCGTTTATCGCTCATGCAGATCAACCATCTAGCTGGAATGTCTGCAGCATGTAACATCCGCCCACGCTCGCATCAAAACGATGACGTTTCACGAACCAGCGGAAAATCAGGTTGTCTGACGAAGAAATGATGCATGTATCAGTTATACAAACTGGGACATCTGAAACCCATTGCGCCCGAGCTACGACGACACTTTGTCATTTCCGAAGGCGAGCAAATCCAACCCGTGCCTTAGAAACACTTGAGCAACATAAAAGGGGGACAGTTCAGGCTGATCATCCAAGCAGCGACACCCGTTCTGCATTACCTCAGTTTATCACTCATTGCTAGTCATGCAGCTCACTCCTATTCTCCTTACTCTCGTCGCTGCCGCTGCGGTCATCGCCGCTCCGGTACGAATGTTCAGATTGTGCATTAGTGAAAACTGACGCGTTTTTTCTTACCAGGCACCTCTCGTCGAGCTGGCGAAGCGTGGTGAGTTTGTCGAGCGCACTCCAGGCCATCACGAGAACACCCGTAGTGTACGTCTTGAAATCTTATACGGTGTCTTCCCTTTACCGTTATCACAGCCCGGCGACCCGAAGCGCAGTGAACTTGTCGAGCGCGCTCCGGCCCATCACGAGAACATCCGTGATGTACGTCCCGAAATATTATACAATGTCTTACCCTTACCGTTATCACAGCCTGGCGACCCGAAGCGTAGCGAACTTGTGGAGCGCACTCCGGGCCATCGCGAGGACATCCGTAGTGTGCGTCTTGAAATCTTATACAGTATCTTATTTTTACCGTCATCACAGCCCGGCGACCCGAAGCGTAGCGAACTTGTCGAGCGCAATCATGAGAACATCCGTAGTGTACGTCTCAGAATCTTATACAGTTTCTTCCTTTTACCGTTATCACAGCCCGGCGACCCGAAGCGTAGCGAACTTGTTGAGCGCAATCATGAGAACATCCGTAGTGTACGTCTCGAAATCTTATACAGTTTCTTACTTTTACCGTTATCACAGCCCGGCGACCCGAAGCGTAGTGAACTTGTCGAGCGCACTCCGGGCAATCACGAGGACATCCGTAGTGTGCGTCTCGAAGTCATATACAGTGTCTTATTTTTACCGTTACCACAGCCCGGCGACCCGAAGCGTAGTGAACTTGTCGAGCGCACTCCGGGCCATCACGAGAACATCCGTAGTGTGCGTCTCGAAATCTTACACAGTGTCTTACTTTTACCGTTATCACAGCCCGGCGACCCGAAGCGTGGTGAGCTCGCTGAGCCCACTCCTGAGAATATCATTGTACGTCCCGAAATCTTATGCAATGTCTTACTTTTACCGTTATCATAGTACGGCGACTGGAAGCGTGGTGACTCGGGGCTTGCTGGGCGCACTGAGTAGTAGAGGTCGAAAGATCATTTCTCAACAACTTACGCGAATTGTAGATGCTTTCCTGGTTGTGGTGCTACTTGGTTGACAGATTCTTTAGTATTATTGTTGATTGCAATTGCCAGGTGCCAATGAAATTTTACTCCTTTTCATTGCCTTTCCCGAACAAGCCTTGAGTAAATATGCTTTCACAACCTGGGTGCTGGAAAGAATATTTATGGATTGAACCTCCTACCGGACTGCTCCCGCATTATCACCGTCATTGATATTATTGTTTGACCATTTTATATATCGTGATCGTCCGAACGTTCAAGATATGTGCCAACGAGTAATTGCGGACCATTCTTTACTTGATAACGGGGACCTGCAGGGCAGCGCGGAACAGGGGCCTGTCAACACCAAACCTGCCGTACGACGGAGAAACATAGGCCTGAATTCTGGACCAAGACGAATTTATCTATGGTTCACGGGGAAGATTTTTTTAATTTTTGATGAGAGGTGGGAGGCGGAAGCAAACTTCCGCAACTGTAGTGGTGGGTATAAGTATGGTCTCACGACCAGACGTTTCGATCTTCGCCTTTGGAAGCGACCCACGGGAGCTTTTGAAGATCATTAACATAGTAGCGATTGTTCCTGTCAACCGGTCATTCAGACAACGGCCCTGGAGGGCTGTGACCCATGTGTTTCATGGCAGACATATGGACACTGGAACGCGAACCACGCCTCTGGTGACATGCTTGCTATCAGCGATGATCTTGCCGCAGTCCTAGTCTATTCCGTGTGGCGCAGTGAAACCTCTGGTCGCACGGTGACCGCAATATGGCTGTTGGTTTGGGGGAGAGATTGTGCACGGAGGAAACCGCGAGCGGCCTACACACACGGTTTCAAATGATATATGACTCGGACAGGTGGCAGTGGGCGACCAAGTGATCCACCTTAGTTGCACCACAAGTATCCGTGATTTGACATGGGAACGAACGCTGTGTTCCCTCTGCAGAGGAGATCCGTACACAAGTACTGGATGTTTGGGACTGTCGCGCTGGTTTTCCATGATATCACTGTATGTTTTCTCACTGTTTGCAACTTGAGGGTTGCTGTATTGCCCTGCTTTTGCAGTCCCATGAATGCTGGGAACGGTACTTGGCTCTTCAAAACTCTCCAAACCGTCCGAGTCGAGCTGTTATGCATCCGTCTCGCCTGACCAACTTGATGTTCTCTTAGCATATGGTACACCACTGAAAAATACCCTTAATCAACTAATACAATAGTAAGCATGCCCAATCAACGAAGAGATATAAGGGATCATCCTCCAGTTTCATCGTCCGAGTCGTGCATCCCTCCTTTTGCTCATCATGACTCTGATCGGGATTAGGCTAGGGTGTACTGAGAAAATGCGGTGTGGTCATGATTTCTATAAGCTTGCTCACGTGTAGGAAATCCCTAATTGTGCCCCTCGCGCTTCCAGTCCCCACCACAATGCTATAGGAGAAGATAAGGAAAAGAGAACGTTTCGTGAGAGGGTGCAAAATTGATGACATACCTCCTGGGCATTGGCGCATCCCCCGGCGGTGCGCTTCTCTGGAGTCTCAAGCTAGCACTAACGTGTGAGCAACAAAGCGCGGATGTAGTCAGATACATACAATATCGTTGTCGAAATTCACATGAGTACCCAGAGTGCGCTTTGCAAGCTCACCCGAACGATGAAATTGAGACTGCCCATTGCTGTGAGTCCAACCAAATACATTATTAGAGTAGAGGAAGACGCACGGGAACAGAGATGACAGCAGTGGCTGCAGCGAGAACTACCAGAACGATGGGGGAGAGCCGCATGATTTGACCTGACGAGTCGTAGGAACGATGAAGCGTTCTGCCAACATTTGTCACTTATAAAGCAACAAATCATTGGCCACGCCTGGCAGGCAGGTACCCCGAGGGGTGAGGCATGTGTATGGCTGAGATTCCATCTCAGTCCCTGCAAGCGTGACCGCTTCGGAGTGCGACATCTAAGTGATGCACTCGGGAAATCATTCCATGCAGCCTGAAGATCTTCTTGCGCTCTTGGCCCACGTACAGCTGTTTCTTGGGCTGCATGATGTTGTTCGTCTTCTTGTTTAACCGAGCACGAGTGTTGTATTGTGCTTATGTTCCACATGCCGGTGTTCAACGTCAAAATCTGTGCCTGAAATTGAATGATCCGGCGTTGATTATTTGATGAAAACATACTTCATAAGGAAACAGGCACCCAGCGTTGGGCAGCTTCCAGATGCTCATGTCAAGACCCTGTCAAGACGCGCGTTACAAGATTTCGTGGGCCGAGGAGCCTAGGATGCCCCTACGAAACTTTCACCATGTGCAGGTCACCTGATATTCCCGCTACCGTAGGTAGTGGGTATTGACAAACAAACTCGGTAACAAAAATGGCGTGGGGGAAAAAAGGCTTGGCAGTTCCCGATGCGGAACGCTGACTAACGTTGCCAATGAGTAACGAGG
>JBBPOD010000992.1:0-12344 GCA_038091255.1 Tylopilus intermedius | reverse complement strand
GTGTTGCAGCACTTGATGGCAGTGCACGACGTCGTACGTCCCGTCGGGGATGCCCTCTAAGTTGCACACGTCCCCGTGCATAAAGGTGACGTTGGTGATCCCCTCCTCGGCGGCGTGTCGACGCGCCGTGGTGAGCACATCCGCGTCTGCGGGGACGTTGTCGACGCCGGTGACATGGCCCTGCGGGACGAGACGTGCAAAGGACGCCGTGATCGTGCCCGGTCCACAGCCGACGTCGAGGATGTGCATGTCGGGTTGGAGATATTTGACAAGGTAGGCAGCAGAGTTGTGGGCCGTGCGCCAGGAATGGGAGCGGAGGACTGATTCGTGGTGGCCATGTGAATAAGCGGCGTTTTCTGCCATCGTCGAGCTCGCAATTCGATGGATAGTAGTCTAAAAGGAAGGGATAATCGTGGTCAGTACCGCAACTCCAAGGAGACATACTCACCCGCCTTGACTAGTGGATAGGCAAATTTCATAGGACAGGTTCTGTCAGTTCGGGGCCCAAGAAGTGCTAATCTGGACGGGCTTCATGATACCTCAAGCTGTGCTTTCGGACTCGGAGTAATCGGGCGAACCTGGAATAGTCACGACAAGAGATGTCCACCGCCACGGCAGAGTCCGCTTCTACTTCATCCCCATGCACACGGATTCCCGCCCTACTCCTGCTTACAAGCACATGTCCCTGCGCATGAGCGGACCATCTGGTCAAGGTTGCCGCCTGTCGATATGCTCTTTACCAGACGAACCACCAGACCACACGCTACTTTGTCGATTTCCATTCCGCGCGAAACCCCAACACCGAGTACAGAATATCCTCTTCATTTGCTACTTACTACAGTAGAAGAACAAGCATGATCAGTTGCATAATACATGTCAGATTCATATTCAGTGGTGGAAAAGGCATGGATACATCGCCGCACCCCCTGCTTAAGCATACAACCTTTTGGTGTACCTACCGATACTAGGTCAACACTACCATCAAAGCGAAAGAGAAAGAGGACGCACGAATTCAGCCCATGCACGCCGCCCTCGACTTGCGCGCTCGCTGTCCTCAACTCGAACCTTACCCTCCCTGCCATGACTCCTTCCTTCAACTCGTCCACGGTCCTTACGCCGATATCCTGCAAACTGTGTTGCACACCCACATATAGGTACGGAACAAATGCCTTGACGCTTCCCTTGTCCTGCACGTCGCCAGACACACCCTGCGCCACTTTCACCGTAGACGACTCGGAGAAGTAACGTGTCGTTGCTGCGTTCTCGTGCGGTGCACTCATCGCCTGGGGTGCGTGCTTCGTTGAGCCGGGTCTTCCATTAGCTTTGTCGAAGGAAGCACTCGTCTTCCCTGCTTCCATCGCCTCGAGACTGCCCATACCCCGATACGCCTTGACACGCTTCCCGTCGTGGTAAAAGTACTCGCCAGGAGCCTCGGTCGTGCCTGCCAGCAAACCGCCCATCATCACCGCACTCGCGCCCAGCGCCAACGCCTTGACAATGTGCCCCACGTTACTGATCCCACCGTCCGCAATGACAGGAACGCCAAATTTGCTGGCAAACTCGGCCACGGCGAACACGGCCGTCGCTTGGGGCCGACCGACGGCCATGACTTCTTGCGTAATACAGATCGAGCCGCTGCCCATACCCACACGGAGACCGTCTGCGCCGGCGGCGATCAAACTGGCAGCCTGCTCGCGCGTGACGACGTTGCCCGCGATTACCTCGAGTTTGGGGAACGTTTCCTTGATCCATTGGATCATGTCAATTTGGTAAGTGGAGTTGCCCTGCGACGAATCGAGCACGACGATATCCAGACCCGCGTCGACAAGTAGTTGGAGACGGTCCCTATCGTTAGGACGCGTGCCGACAGCAGCAGCAGCATAGAGCTGTTTACTCTCAGGGTTTTTGCTTGCAAGAGGGTAATTTTGGTTCTTCAACAGGTCGGAGCGCGCAAGAAGGGACGTGAGTCGACCTTGGTCATCCACAATGGGGAGTTTTCCTTTCTTGGAGGTGCGGAGGATGCTGTTGGCTTCATAGAGGGTAACACCCTGAGGCGCGGTGACAAGACTGGTGACCATGACTTCGTGAAGAGGAGTGGATGGAGATTCGAACTGGACGTCGCGTGAGGTCACGATGCCGACGAGTTTTCCTCCAAGCAATCCGGTGTCTAAACAGAAGCAATCCAATCGTCAGAAACCGCAACTAAGGTGGATGGAGATGTAGTATCAGAATAATAAAGCATTCCGCAGATCACAGAGCAAATCCGTTACTCGGAAGAACGAAGATTATTGTGAATAGTATAGTATACATCATACATCCTCGATAAGCGGAAACGAAAAACGTACCCGTGATTGGAATCCCGCAGAAACCAAGACGCGCTTTGATGTCCAATACGTCGGCAACGATATGGTTAGGAGAAAGCACGACAGGATCTGTGATGAAGCCATTTTCGTGCCTTTTGACGGCGCGCACCATAGCAGCCTGTGATGACGGTGATTGGTTGTGATGAATGACACCGATACCGCCCGAAAGAGCGAGACTGATGGCCATCGCCGTTTCCGTGACGGTATCCATGGGACTACTCAAAAAAGGAGTCTTCAGTACGACGTTCCGGGTGATCCTGGTCTCGGTGATGACGTCGGAAGCTGGAAAGTCGATCTTTCCTGGAAGCATCAAGAAGTCGTTATAGGTGAGTCCACCCTGGACCTGGGAGTCCATGAGCTCCTGAACGGAAAGCCCATCCGATCTGGGGTAGCTCTGAAGGTGAGCGAGGGCTAGGGAGGGATCAAGAAATTGTTTCGAAGGGGCGGGCATCTTAGCCAGTGAATGTGAAGATTTTCGGGGGCATTATATAGGTCACATTCGATCGGAGATTCAATTTAACGTGAATCTACGGAACAAAGCACCTTCAGAAGAGTCGACGTCTTACTGGGTATCCGCACCTCGGATAACTACGTCATGTCAGGCGAAAACCGCGTTTTGCTAGAAGCCATCGGATGTATGGTGGAGATTTACGGACATTTGCGGAGAGCGCTCGTGATCAGCTGTAGGACTGCCATAGGTGCACTACAAGATTTTACACCAGCAAGAAATCGTTCGGATATTCTAGACGTTAATGAAAGGACGCCAATTGATTTACCCCGGTCGCTAAGAACGCAAGGCAAGAAAAGTTGGAGAGCCACAACAAGAAAAGCAATTTACAACTCCTGCACGACGCACTCCGAAAACCACGCCACGTATTCGGCCTTCGGCAAGGCGACAGGCACTTTGATCTGTCCCACATTGTCACTCCCTTCGTCCAATTTATGTTGCAAAAAGTCGCTAAACGTCCCGGCGCTGACGAGCCGTATGGTCGATTTTCCAAGTTTGCGATGTTCGAAAGCCCAAGCAATGTTTGCATTCAACCGTAACAGCTCGTCGAATAAACGATTGGGAATGAGAGAGTGTGCGGAGGCTGGAAATGAGTCAACAGCGGGGGACACTTCATGAGCGAAAGCATGGAAAGGTGGGAAGTTATGCACACCTTGACCGCCGGCTAGCTCGACAAAAAATCCAATCGTGGGAGGGACCTGGCGATTGTCGACCGCAGCAGTCCAATTGACGACCATATCAGGAGCCACGGATGACATGGCTGCCCTCAGCTCTTTCTCGGTCACCATCAGATCAGCGGTTTGGATCGCCACGCTGCCAAGGGTTCGGTCAGCGACTGGATGTTGTTTGCGCAAGAACTTGAAGGCTTACCTGCGGCGATCGACGAATTGAATGACGGGAACACCGTCTGTTGGGTCGAACCCACAGATCTCGATCACGTCCCCAACACGATATCGCCATAGCCCATTTGCTGTGGTCATCACGACTTCGTACTGTCTGCCCGGCTCAACCTCCCACTAGGATACTGGTCAGCGAAGGTCCTTGGCTACCGAGGAAAACCCACCGGCTGTGCGAGGGCGGCGATCGAATCACACTTGCTGACATCTAGAAATTCGAAAACACTTCCGATTCTCCCCCAAAGTTTGAACTGATTCAGCTGGAGAGGATTGTGCGCCATTCCAATTATGCCCTCCGTGCATGCATAGACATGAGCACGTATCTCTGCTTTCCGACCAATGAACCATCGAGCCTTTGTAGTAGCAGTGAGGCGCAGAGAAGAAAGAGCACAAATGCAGAGGATGAGCGTACCAGAGGGATGGATGATGCGAAACGTCCACTGGAGATACCGTTCACTGAACACAAGTTCGGCCATATATCACCACACCACCCCGAACGAGAAGATGGACGACCGATGCGACGGAGCTCTGCTGCACGTTCCGGGTCCGGCGAAATGTTTATCTACTCGGGACTTAGCCTTTGTTATGTATTTTCATAGCAGGCACCAACCTCTAAGTAGTGTCGGACATCAGCTATGCCGTCTAGATCAGGGATAGTACCGTGAGAGATACAGTCCACGACCATGTCAAATTCTAGATCGAGGTAGCGGATCATTTCCACGAACGTGCTGAGGAACCCCACAGATATGGTCTCGAGGGACCTGCTGCCGACGGCAAACAGGCCATGGATTAGAAGGAATGAACGCCAATTCCTGATAAATCCAGCAGCATAAGGTGCAGCGTGGTCCATTACTGCCAGGAAGACGAAAGGTCAGCAAATCATCCAGATTGGGTGATCAAGCCATACTGAATGTTCCCATCTTTCCATCATCCTCTTCAGGATTCAGACACAAGTACATCCTGACGCCAATAGCCGAGCTGGAGGTCAGATAGGTCGTCGTAACAGGACGATGGTGGTCATCCAAAACATCTACTCGACCAACCCCGAGATACGATATGTATGCTTCTGTGCGTCTCCGGGAAGGGTTGGAGACGGTTTGCGATGTAGCACCCGAGGATCTAATACTCGACAGAGTATTGTATTTGAGAAAGGATTTTGCGATACCACCGGACGTGGAGCTCGACACCGAAACACAATCTGGGAGTCCAGGTGCAAACAAGTCGACTAATGCGCTTGCTTTATATGGTTTTTCAGAAAGCGCGGAAAGGAATGGGGCGTATGAATCGTAGGTTGTAAAACGAACTGTTTTTCTGAAAATCTCGGAAAGACTGTCAATATCCATTTTAGCAACGCGCCCAGTAGTTGCATGGCGGAAATCTGCGAGCTCGGGCGCACCCAGAGCGAACTTTGTGTTGCAGTTGGCTCTGACGATATTGGAGCGAAGCTCGTCGGTTCGTAGCCTCAGCTTGTCAGAGAGCCACGGCGGAATAGAGGGAAGGAGCTCCGGGTGATGCATGAGTACCAATGGGTTCTGAGGATGTTCAACAGCGCTAACCTCCGAGTCGCTCCGTATTATGGCCGCACCCGTCTGCGAACCGTGAGCGCTCAATGACTCGGAGCAGACTATTTTGGGTTAGGTCGGCTTGGCCCATCTGGCACCTGTCTTGTATGGCTCCATGCTATATAGCTACAGGTAAGTAGAAATTCATCGTAGTGGTGCTAGCGCACCAAGTCCCCAACTTCGGAACTTGAATCTGCTGCAATTCATACAACGTGAAGCACTGGCAGATATGTAATAAGTGACCCATTGTGCATTAATGCATTCCTGGGACCGGTTGATGCTGTCATGCTGAGAATCCATCAGTGTTGCCAGCCCCAACACCCCAATGAGATGTACGATGAGTTAAGTGCCTGTGGGCCGCTCAAGGCCATTTGCCATGCCCTCGTTTGCACCTTGCCATGGCAGACGCACATCCTGAGCGGAAATCTCATTCAACGGTGATAATGAAGGTTACACCAAATAACATATATACATCCGTGCCATCACAACTTGAAGTTATGTCAGTGGAGAGTCCCGAAATTGATATAGCCGCACTTCTGCTAAAGCTGTAAGCAATTGACTCAAGATGGAAAGGACTCACACACGGTGCTAGTGAATGGTGGCACCGGCAAGCAGGTGCGAAAGTGGTGGGTGCCATTTTTGCTTATATGAGATATTAATAAGTAATCGAGTGACCAATTTGGTAAGAAATTCCTGCGGCGTCCGTTTGCTTGAAACTGGATCGTTTCCTGCAGTGGGAACCAACAACCATCAAGCAGCACGGAGCCCTCTGTCCTCCAGCATATTTCTCCCACTTTCCCAAAGCATATGCTAGGTGTCGGCGTACTCCCAAATCTGACCTGTGCAAGAACGTATTTCATGCAAGGCATTTCTGTTTCTGGAATCCGCTGAAGGTGCACAAGGACTTCCAGGGCCTTCACCGGTTCAGGAAAGTTGGCAAGGAATGGATACGTGGTCTCGTCGGTACCAGCGGCATATATACGCAAACAGCGGTCACGAACGTCTCGCTCTGGGAAAGTGACAGAGAACGAGGGTGGTTGACCAAGGTCAGCCAAGATGGGGATAGGAGTTGGAGTCCAATACAGAACGTGTGTTGTCGCCGCTTATGGTTTTGTCCCGTCGGATTATACTGTGCAGATCTCGCCAAGCGTCCTTTGATTCGCGAGCCTTGTCTGAAATGAATATCTGCGACATGCGGGACTCGGCTGACGCGGTCGTCGGTCCGCCTTTGAAATAGATCGGGATCAAAAATGATAAGATAAGTCGTCAGCCTCTGGTCAGCCCCTCTGAGAACGAACAGTATAAATGAGACTAGAAGGGTGTAGGAATCACTTTGTCTAACTTCGTCGTCGTCATGAACAACAGTCCCAAGAAATATTCGTCCTCGAGCATCATCGCCCCCATGCTCGGCAGCAAGTTTCTGTCTTTCGCGAAATCGCGTCTCCCAGTGCCCAATAAACCCAAGACACGAACCCGTCGCCGTGCCTTCCTCAACGTCGCACCCGTACCGTTTGCACCCCTGGTCGATACACACGCATTCCAGCCACCACCGCCCTACTCGGCACATCCCGATGACTCTGCAGACTTTCTCCCTGTTCCACACAATACTCCTGAAACGTACACAACCACGGTGGCAGAATACGATTTAGTTCGGAAAACTTCAACAGCTAGCAATGTACAACCCGTCGGACTTGGCCTCGATGGCGTCGAGAAAGGCGACGGGGGGCGATTCGATGGACTTGGTCGGCTGAGCGGGGGATTCAAAGCCACGGGCGGTGCGAGTGAACTACGCGAACAGGTGCAACGAATGCTGGATGAGCACTCGCGGCGACGACGTACACGCGCGAGCGAACAGCCTGCGAAGCGCCGCGATGTGTTCTATGCGTCGGTCGAGGTGCAGGCATGCGACAGGGTGGTGAGCAGTGTGCCGACGACAGTGAATATCCGATTCCGCAGAGAGAGTGTGGCATCGCCGACGCCTGTGCCGAAGCGATGGGACGGAGTCACGCGGGGCACGATATCGTCCGAGCTGAAGCGGGCGGCGTCGCTGCAGCGTCGGGCGTCATTGAGCGGTATGCACGTGACCGCGTGGCGGGTGTAGTCTAAGATACAAAGAGAGACAAACAAAGCACGGATAAAGGATATATTAAATGTGGTCACTCTGGCAACAAGATGGACCGAAAGACATAGCAAAATAACAAAATAAAATAAAAAGGAAACGGCGTCGATGTGTGCAGGTATGTTTTACACGACTGCATCGTTTTGCTCGTCCGACGCTCTGCCAGACTCTTCCCAGCCATTTCCGTCGCCAGGCTCTTCCTTTCTTCCTCCCCCCGTTCCAGGTCCTCACGAGTTCGCCCAACGGCGCTCTTCGCTTCCACGCAAAATGTCCAAAAAGGACATCCTCACCGACCCCCACAGATCGCCCCCTTGCAACGGCCTCGCCCAGTGTCCAACTGCCTCCACCTCCTCCAACGGCGTGGTAAGTCACATTGTTGACACACGTGCCATCGCTCCTCTGAGCTTCCCTGGCTCGTTCCTACCTCGTCTTATCGTCTCCATACTGAACTTGCCACGCTCCATATGGCGCGTATTCCACTTCCAGGATCCTCCCTCTCCTCCCCACTCGCCACTCCCCGCACGCGATCCCCACCCCTCTGCTTCCGATCCACAGCTCTCTCTCCCCAGCGCATATCACACGCCTAACAGACTCAGCACGCAATCCGTGACGTCTCTCACGTCCTCACGTCCCGCACCACCATCCCCTGCCGTGTCGCGTCGGGCATCCGGGCTCTCGCGGTCCTGCTCGCGGCCTGTATCCGGCATGAGCTCTGCCGCTTCCTCCCGTCCCGTTTCAGGCGTCCAGAGTTCACGACCCGTCTCCGGTGCAAGCTCACGCCCCATCTCCGAGACCGTACAACCCATCCCACCGATCACGACAACGACGACGGCCTCCATGACGACGTCTCTAAACCCCTCCGCCAACACACACGACCGACGACCGAGCCTCGCCTCCACGATCACGCCTTCCGACGACACTGTCCTATCACCAGCCGAACCAACGCCGCGGCCCGCACAGGCGAGCACAACAACCACGCCTGTGCTAATCCAGATCCGCGACTATGGGTTCGCACCGACCGATCCGAGGTTCTCAGGCCAGGGTCCACACGTCCCACGTGCGAATCGGCCCGCAGTCCTCGCTCGGCGCCTTGCATCGTCCTCCAAGAGCGATGATGGTTACGAGACGGAAGAGGAGAGCGACAGCGAGAAAATGAACATGGACGCACAGAGCGCGTGGGAAGACGTCGTCGACAATGGGACGAACGGATGGGGCGGGTTCAAGTGGGGCTTTGGTCGTGCCTGGCAGGGGTTCCCCAGGGCGGGCGGTCTAGACATGACGCCGACCGGCGCTGGGTTCCCTAGTCGCGGTGACTTGGACCGCAATTTCGGCGGCGAGGACGAGGACGGGGACGAGGAGGAGGAGATGGAGGTAGAAATGGAAGAGGGCGAAGTGGCTTGGGATGATGAAGGCGATGATGAAATGGATGCCGACGGCGAAGCACCCCTGTTCCCAGGCCTGTATCGCGCCCTGTACGCTTTTGAGCCCGAGGGCACTGCAGAGATGAAACTGGACGAAGATCAACTCGTGCGGGTGATCGGGCGAGGTGGCGGTGTTGGCTGGGCGGTCGTGGTCAAAGACGGGCTCAAAGACTCGGGCGTGCACGCGCTCGTTCCAGAGAGCTATCTGGAACTGGTACGGCTGGATGGGGAAGAGGAGGACGCCTGATGCTGGATATGGGAGCGATCTGTACGTGCGCGGACCTTCTTTTTTTGTGTGTCCTTCCGCTCCTGCCTTGCGGAGGGGTTACCCTCTCGAAAACGCTGCGCTGGCGCCCCGTTTTTTTTTGTTTCTCTTTTTTCTTTGACTTTTGCTTGATGACTGTTATTCGTGGAGGGGAGATGTAAGAGGCTGCACGATCATCGTACAATCGTTGTTGTTTAGCTTTTTTTCTTTTTCTTTGCTTTTATATCCACACCGTTGTATGTTGTTTCATTACGCCGTATCTACTACCTGCATGCATTGTTGTTTCCGTCTTGCAATCCCTCATCATGGTGTTGTTTTAAATAAACGTGTATTCTGGTTCATTGAAGGGGTGTTCGCGTGCAAATAAATACAGGCAGTCTCTGAACATCACTTGGCACTACAGTCAAACCAGCTCGTCGGAGCTTGGGGTGATGTAGTCTCGTCACCAGACCACCATGTTGACAGCCCTGACAGCTGGGCTTGCGGGACTGGCAGTAAGCACCTTTTCAATCGTTCTTCGAGATGGTCAAATAATCCGTCTTCAGACCTTCGTCCGAGCGGAAAAGAGACGTCAAGATTACTAGTACCTAATAGTCAATGGTCATAGCGCTCAGCAATGAAGATGTGCCCGTCGCCTCGACGAACGGCGCCGATCGTGTCCATCGCTGTCCATCGTAGGTTTTGGGACAACGGATTCGCGTGCTCGAGCACTTCGATCTGCTGTCACGCCGGTAGTAGTATCAAAAGGCCCACTTGCCAGCGTACATACCACCGAATCACTCGCGTCCCCTCTCGACACAAGGGCTGATCCAGGAAGCCCATAAATTCGATCGTACAGTGTCGTTATGGAGGTATGAACCAACGAAGAGGTAGAACTATGCAATTCCGCAGTCATTTCAGCGCTTGTGACGGGCCCCCGGACCATGTGAGCCGGATGCAGCGCTTGTCGCGTGCACTCGGAGGAGAAAAGGAAGGAATGTCCGGCGAGGTAGATGACATGAGGGCTGGTGGTGCAACGTAAGTGATAACGAACGAATGGGTTGGGCAAAATTTAAAAGCTGCAGTATTTTCCGGCCCGAGTCGGGCGAGAGCGCGCTGTGTGGGCGGGCTGGGCGCTGAAACAATGGAGCTCGAGCTCGATCGGTGTCGAGTGACGGAGCGTCGGACAAGCTGGAGACGGGCGACTGTCTTGTGCGATGCCTGTGAGAGGGAGCGGCGGGTGGGTGCAAAAACGAGTGAATCTAGGACTGCCGCTACGACAGAGAGCTACGACGCTAGCTATGATGCGTAAGAAGCGGAGTTCCTCCGCTTCCCACGCAAAAAAATATCTGGGAGGCAGCTATTGAAACTCCCGGAACTTCCTTTCCAGGCAAGAATTCTCAGTCGCCTGAGCGCTCGATCCCCTTCACCATCATGATATGATGCAACCAGTGACGAGAGTGTGAATCGAATATTCCAAGCAGCGAATACGTGGTATCTTCGCCCTTTGTTTTCCGTGTCGAGATAAGGTGGAGCTTCTCCTACACCCGGTCGAAGAGGCCCGTGCAGAGATGCCGGTGCCTCCCCGGGCCATCTCAGGCTCCCCGATCCATCGGAATCCTATGAGGCCTAGAAACTTCGGCTTGTAGGTGAAGATTTTAACGTTCAATGCCCGGCATCCACAAGTAACAACTTGGCGAGAGTTCCTGAGCCTGTGTTAGGGGATTCGGAACGAAGTGCCAGTGAGCAAGATGATAAACTATCAGCACTCGACTGGGATTAGAAGGAAACTTCATTGAAAGTAAAATCTAGCGGATATCCAATTCAACGACTGTGATCCGACATAAGCATAATCAATGTACGCATGTGTGTTTCCTCGATTGACGAATCTGCAAATTGATCACCCTTTATTTCAGTTGACTCGGCGCATTTTCTTGGGTCGTGCATACGGAACGCTGGCAGAATGAAAACCTACAGCTACATAGCTCTAAATGACATGTGACAGATCAAGGGAGGGTTCGTAAAACAATGTTCGTAACGAAAGCGGAGTGACCACATTGATATGACTCTTTCCTCACCGATGTTCTGTTAAACCCTCACGTGCAAGCAAGTTCACCGTGTCATCCCCCAGAGGCCTATAGTCTATTTTGATTCTCATGGCAAAACTGTCTCACCCGTATTCAGGATTTCACCATGTTCCCAACTTTCCAGCGCGGAAATGCGCAGAGTACGACAATGTTGACTCTCTTACGAAAGCGACGTCATCAGATCACCAATAGATTTCTCCTGCGAACGTCTGCCCAAGAACTTCCGAATAGCGGAGGCAATGTGCCTCGACGTAGGTCGGTGTTGAATTGAGGCCCAACATTTGTTGATGAGTTGCCAATGCTGCTCTTCGATTGGTCGGGATTGCGGTCGCCCGGGCTTGCGACCTTGGGCTAGGGATAAAACAACAGAGGTATCCTCTGGGATGTCCGACCATGGTTGTTTTCCGGACAATACCTGCAAGTGGAGTTAGTAATGCTCCGATATTGTATCATGCGAACCTGCCTGAAGAGCCACGCTCCCGAAAGAGTATATATCACTCTTTATGGTCTTTCTGAACCTTTCTTTTGAATTCCAAAGAACTTGTTCCGATGCGATCCACCGGAGGGATCCTGACCCTATAGTTGACATGCGAAGGTAGGCTAACGCCTCCGAAGTTGCCCCAATAGAGGAAGCATAGCCGAAGTCAATCAGCCGAGCTGTATAATCAGCATCGAGGAGCACGTTATGCTGTACTACAGTTAGTTCTCACAGCAAATGTTTGTATTTATAACGCACAGGGTTGAGGTCACCATGAATGATGGGCGGGGAAGAGAAAGAGTGCACTGTGTTCTTATTATTGATCCAGACATCGGGATAGACTTTAACACTTACAGTATTGAAGACCGCTGGCAATGTCATTCAACTGTCGTGACAAGTGGTCGGAACGAAGCCAGAAGCTTCACGCATGAATGGAACGTACTAAGTGAAGTCGGTGGGTTGTACCAAGGCTATCGCCGTAGTTTGTTAGGAAATTGTGAAGGGTACCGTTGGGCATCCACAATGATATCAGAGATACAGAGTCGCGTATTCCAAACCCATGCGCAACCCCTAGAAACGGGACAATGTTTTTGTGATTCAATTTGGTCCACACGCGGAGTTCCTGGCGAAGCAGCTGTACGGCAACTGAGACTCGATTCATTCTTA
>JBBPOD010000991.1:0-12348 GCA_038091255.1 Tylopilus intermedius | reverse complement strand
CAGTGGTGCATCCAATAAGCAATGAAGACTGCATGGCTGGCAGCCCACATCACGTTTTCAGAGAACATTTGTAGTCACAACCTCCCTATCTGTCTCAAACATGAGATATCATACCAAATCTCATTGTCCACCTCGGATTTGGTCTCTTCTTCATCCTTCAAGGCATTGAGGTTAAGATACCTATTTATGCAGCCCACTGCTTCACTAGAAGCCAAGCTGTGGAAAGTTGAACAAAACTAGTGGCAGACATAACACTGGATAGAATGCGACATGAAATAGACCAAGTCAAGACAGTGATCAGACTTACATGAGGGCAAGCAGTACTGGGAAGCTTGACACAGGATAGGAATAAAATGGAAGGAAACAGCAATATTCTCATGATTAAAGGTACTCACTAATTTCTTCTTTGATACTGCAACATGGTACTAGTGCTACACAAAATACAAAAAAGACCCTTATTAGCATTGCATAAGGGTATATAAACTAGAACAAGCACAATTGGTAAGCAGGTTCCCACACCACTTGCACAGTAGATGGACATCCACAAATGGCAATGAATGAATTGTGTGATGGGCAAATGTTCATAAATGGCAATGAATGGAATGGGATGAATGGCAATGGACCATTGGTTCAATCCAGTACTGATTCATTGTACTGAGTGGTGATGGAGTAGTGGGCTAGCATTTTTGTTGTTTTCTGTGTGAGCTTGCTGTTTCAGACCTAGTACTGTCAATCTTTTTTTAGCTTTCTATGTAAGCATGCAATGGGTAGGTATTCTAACCAAGGTGCTCATTGTTTCCAACTGGCAATGTGACAGCATGTTGGCCTTGAACTTTGAGAATTCTATCCTACTCAAGACTCAAGTATTACATGAATGTTCTATGATACTACAGGTTGAAGGTGGTCAAGAAGAAAAGAATATGGAAGAAAAGAATATGGAAAGTTTTGTAAGGAGCCTGCTGTCATATGTGGCAACAACTTGTTCCAGTATAGGTCTAACAATTTCTCACAACTACTTCTTTCTTTTTCACCATCTTCCACTATCTTCGACCAACTTTGCTGTGGTTGTAGATTTATGTAAAACTTTAAGTGGGGCTGCTTCATGGCTAACATGCTGTTATGTCATGTTGCCTTTCAGAAACAATGAGAAAAAACAACCAGCACTATCAAGTGCCTGTTGCACATATTCTGCCCATTGTTTGATAGTAGTAGCAGGCCTTTTGAACACGTGTGCATAAATGGCTAATTATGAATGGTAGACTGTCCCATTATGCTTGTATTAGCAGTTGAGGGCATGATCTATAGCTAGGTAGTGTCATATACCATCCTAACTCTGACCCTCCGGAACCATCTCTGGTTCCCTCGCCTTGAACTCTGATGCATTCTTGCTCGGGAGTTCACCTCTGACCCCTGGACTTCTGCTACGTTATACACTTATGTTTCCCCTGTTCCCCATTTATACTAGATCCACTTTCTAATTATCTCTGACCCTGTGTAACACAGCTCCAGCTATGTTTCCCTCCATATCCATCTTACTCATCTCCGTTCCGTGTTGACTAATCAGTTACTAATGCGATGAACTCCATAGTATATATAGTGTAGATTTCATGTATCTAGCTTTAGCTTCGTTATCGACTTGACGAATCCTCTTGACCTCCGAACGTCTCTGACCCTCCTGTCTCTGACCTTTTCCTAAATCTGGGACATGCGACCCAGCAAGGGGGCAGCACACAAGCTGAACCTGAAGTCCCATTATGTCCGCAACTCTGGAGTTCCGGAGTTCGACCCGGAGGATTGTACGGTCTTAACAGGTAGGTCTTTTGAATGCTTGCACATTATTCCTACTTATGAACTATATATAATGCTGGATAGGTTGTCTATGGAAGACCACTCATGATCCATTGCCCCAATGTACCCTGTATCAGTATCACTTCCTCTTTACAATTATACTTAACTCCTGACTGGTCTGCCATGTCATCTTCCTCATTGGGTGTTAACTTTGCTTTGTTATTGTGTCTTCTTTTCTGCACATTGCCATCCTGCTTGCCTCAGAGATCTGTTCCTCAAACTCTCTGCTGGCTGCAAGTTGTTGCAACAACAGTTGTACATCACTATTTGTTTCTGCTAAGTTATGCTCATGCTATATATTTTGCCAAAAACCCAATACTATTATACAGTTGCCATTACTACTAGTAAGATGTGGGTTCTAATGCCTTCTGGTGAGTGTAACATCATTATTACATTTCCAGCACTCACCAAAGTTGTTTGAACCACAAGTGCTATCACTGCTACCAGTATTGCAATGTGTGTTGTTACCTTGACCATCTACTAGACTTCTGGCTTTCTAATGTGGACAAAAAGTTCTTTTTTCATAAGGAAATATTGACATCATTCTCATCACTTGAGGTGGTAATGATGATAAGTTGCAAATCAGTATTCTCATAAGCCTGGGAATATAAAAGTGAGTGTATTGCCTTTGTGGAATACAACCTACTTACATCTGTTATTGTTTGTACTTGTCCTATAGTGGAGTGTCAGGGTCTGAGCATGCTTGCCAGTGTTCCTATCAAAGATATGCACTATTACAATATGGACTACTGTGGTCATTTATTTCTTTTCTTGTCATATTACCTAATGGACTTTATTCCTTAACCTGTGATAGGTTCTTAAGTCATATATTATTCATCACCAATTCTCATTGGCTCTTCAGATTGTATGACATGTATCCCTCTGATGTCATCAGATTAGATCATGATGTCATCATTTACTTGACTGGCCCATTAGGAAACTCATACTGTGATGGATGGTACTACTGTTGGCCACTTCCATAATCATTATGAAGCTGATGATGAGTTTACTATGAATTTGTATGTAAACTTTTACTTTGCACTATTCAGTGGATTCTGACTTGAATTGTTACTATGACTTGAATATCTTACAAATTGCTTGCAGGAGCCACTATCATGATTTTCACACTTAGGCTTTAGCTCGCTCATCCACAGCTGCATTTGCATCAACTGCAATGCTGGTAGACCCTCAGCCTGAGCCTGCTGACTCCAAGTCTGGTGTCATCAATCCTGATGACTTAGTCAGCAGGATAATTTCCAGATTCTAGTTGGCAATTTGTTCACACAATAGAATAATGGCATGTAGAGTGCCACTACTCATGGATGTGATAGTAGCAGGAGCCTGACTCATAGTGATGGTACTAGTAAAGGTCTGAGAGTTTTCAGTAAGTCATGTTGTCTTAGTGCTAATGGCATACTTGCAGGTGGGTTCAGATAATTTCATTAGAGGTACTGGCATAAGTATGCCAGCAGAGCTTCTGAGTCAACCCAAGCAGCCTCAGCTTCAAGTCAACCCATTGGCATGTTTATCCAAGTTCAAATGCTAGTGTTTTACCCATGCCCAGGCTGGAGTAGCACCCCCACTTTTGTGGGTTATCCAGTGAGATATTTTCTGTACACTAATGTGCTACAAGTATGAACTAGATATTTGAACTTGGATTGGATAGTACTGTTTGTGAAAGCTGTCAAGGCCAATTCTTGGCTCAGCCTGTTTTGGGCTGCAGCTAAAGTATTATGTGTGCAAACATGTGAGACATTGACTACCAAAATCAGCAACAACCTCAATGCTCTGGTCTTGAACATGTTGGTGAAAGTGATCCATAGAAACTTAATTGAGTCAGTAAAGTATGGAATCCCTTGGGCTCTGGAAGAAGGTGAGTGAAAATTCACAAATAGCTTGACTCAATTGTGCAATACTAGTTCACATAATGCTTCCTAGTGATAACTAGTCTATCTGATCTGGGTTTCATGGCATGCTTGTTGAAGGAACTAAAGGAAGTTCCTAGCAGATACATGGAGTATATATGGCCTAGGGCCTTGGATCATGAATTCAATGACTTGATTGCTCTATGATGGTTTACTAGATCATAATTCCCAGAAGAGGGACTTATTCAATTATACAAAATGCATAAGTCTACTGACAAAGGATGAGGAGATTGGAAAATGATGAAAATAAACCCACTATTGAAAGGAACAGCATCAAGACAGAATGAACTTCTCCAAATGACTACTTCTGGTCATGCATGGAAATTTTTGAACCAATGGAAGTTTCAACACCCTAACAGATCAGAACCCTTTCTGAATCATGTATTGTTCAAGAACAGTTATATCTACCAGCATAAAATACTTTGCATCAACTACACCACATAGAAGGTCTGTTATGACCAGAATAGCTGCATTGCCTACCTATTTGATATGGGTTCTTTCTCTCCTAAGCTACCATCTGCACTTGCAGTTAAATTCCCTGACCTCTTTATTTGCACAATCCTGTGGCATGCACATGTTTTTGTTGCAATAATGGTAAGTGCTAGTTCATCAATGTTGAGGAGTTACTAAAAATATGTAGGTTGCAATGGCCCTTGATGAATATGAAACTGAACAATACAAGGCAACTGACATCAAGTTCAACCATTTTTTAGATATGTATGACAAGGTGGAGGGGCTTTACAACAAGGTTTGCATGGTACATGCTGAGGCCACCATCATATACATCATTAGGCTGCGCTGCTGGATGGTAAGTCAATTTCTATACTGAGTGACTGTTTACTCACTCCTGTAGTGTGAAGAACTTTTAGTAAGGACAAACATAGTCAAGAAGAGGATGTTCACTGCATTTATCTAGTAGATTTATATAGTTGCATCTTGAAATGTTATGTAACCATTTTTTCATTACACTCATTTTTGAATGCAATTACAATGGAGGAGAAATGGAATAATTTGGATGAAAAATTAATTACCATTATACATGTATAGATTTGTTCAAGTTTATGATTATTGTCTTGTCTGTGCTAGGTAGCCTTCTTGTGCTTAGCTGGCCTGTCATAATCTACACATCTGTCTATATTGGATAACCTCCTGGCACCTGGCTAGCCTGTCCAAATTTATACATTTGCCTGTGCTGGGAGATTTTGTCATACCTGGGTATTCTATCTAGGCTGTAGCTCTTTATGCAGATCCCTTTTCTAGTTTGCTCATGAGGGAGCAGTGCCAAGTTTTGTAAGAGAAAACTCATAAACAAGATAGCATTGCATGCAAGTCATTCAAGAAAGCCATCCTTGCAGCACTTAGTGCCTTTGACTATAAGGCCTAGAGTCTTTCAATGAAGTACAAAATATTAGTCAAGATATTTCCTCCATTGAGGGATCTTTTGAGCTGCCCACCCACTCCCAGCATATCCAATGCTTCACCTGCATTGCTGGATGTTGTTTGGAAGGCTCAGTATGCATCTAGTCTTGTAGAGGAAGTGCTGAGCTGGACTCATTCCTTCTGCTTCACATTCAAAACATTCAGACATTGAACAGTTTTGCCAACCAGGTATGTATTTTATGATTCAACACTGCATGCTACATTGACCAGACTTTGAATCATTAATGGTTCAGAAGTGGAATTGGCACTGGCCAATTAAGCAAACTCCACAAGCTTTGTAATATTGCCAGCAACCTATTTAAGCTGCCCAGTCTGGATCTCAGCTGTGAAGCCACTCCATGTTGCCTTGAGCTACCAAAGATCTAAACATTACTTGAAGTACAAAGGCCCTTCAGCCTCCTTGACTTCTTAGAAATAAGACCTTGTCTTGCTTTTGAAGAGACACTTCTAACTCTGAGAAAACCTCTGTTAAAGAAAGACACTTTGAACCTTTGAATCTTTGAAACTTCAACAAAATCCTTCATTGAAAGCTAGCTCTCACTATGCAACCACCTACCTGTGATTGTAACACCATGACAGAGCCACATGCCAACTTGGAGGGAGAGTAAACAGAACATTTGTGGGGTGTGATATACACTCTAGAATGCCTCATATGGGCTGCCACCATGATAAGATCTAAATCTATGTTCTTTGTTAGTAACTCTAATATTTATTCTGCTCTAAGTTATCTTCCTTGTTTGCTCCAATTCTAAATTCCTTAAGAATGGAGTTGGTGCCACTTGCATTATTCTTTACCAGAAACTTTTTGGAGAGTGCAAGCACCTCTTCATTACTAACTGGGATTCAGCATATCTTTGCAGGCTAGTGAGCAAAAATCAAGCAACATGTCTTTAGCAAGCCAAAAAAAAAAGCACAATTCTCATGCTCCAACTGATGAAATTTCTTTGGAGAACATTTATTAGGGCAGCCTGAGCCTTTGATTTTGCTCCAATCTGAGGGATGTGTTGATCTAGCTTACAATATCAATAAAACAGTGTCAGTAAGAGAGTGGGCATAGGAATATGATATGGTGACATGTGCATTACATAGTGCTACTAAGTAGATATCATTCAGGTGCTACTTACATCCTCTCCATGTCTGACTCTGCATCTACTGAATCACCCTGTCACTACTCAACTCAACTCAGACAAGCTTTGTGCAACAGTGAGTTTATGATTCTGGAAGTGCTCCTACTTTTCCTTTCTCTCTCATCAATGCTTTTCACTGTCTTACTATGAGTCATGCACCCTGTGAAGGGTAACAATGGTTTTTTGTAAATCTTTCAATCATTGCATGGCAATATTGACTTTGTGCATGCCATTTGAAAGCCTGCCAGTGAGAAATAGCAAGTCAAATCCAAATATCTTTTCTTCTTTCAAGAAACTGCAACTCTCAGATGCATCAAAGCTTGGCTGAAGGTTATTATTATCTTTATGCAGTATACAGACAGAGAATTTCCATATAGCTGGGGCTATTGAAAGCAAGCCTGGAGCATGTTGGTATTGAAGTGGGGGTTGTTGGTGGTATGGAAAAACATCAGGTTGAAAATGACTCTAACTCTTGGAGACTTTAACCAAGAGGACTTTTCTAATTTTTTTACACTTACATCTTTTTCCCTCTAAACCTCAACTACCTCCCTCAAATCCACCTTTTCTTAATAGTAAAATGCTTTTATCTCCCACTGGCATGGCCATTTCATTCATCATGTCAGTTCCACTGTCCCTGACCAGGTGCTTCATGAGCCAAGCCATCCATTCTCTATCAGGTTGCAGTCACTGGCCATGGACACACCATAAGATATAACTTTCAAAGGGCTTCAAGAAGCACTTTTGTAGCAGCAAAAGAATAGAGTCCAAATCCAGCAACATATTTTGAAGCTTGAATACAGCTTTTTACAAGAAATTGAGGAACTGTGATAGCTCATCAGCAAGACCTAGCTTTGTGTTGAAATATTCAGGGGAGCCTTTCCACACACTGGATAGTTACCAGCTAGGCTGAAAGAGTACCTAGTTGTATGCCAAAATATGCATTGGGGCCTGCCAATAATATACTAGGCAGTTATCAGTCAGTGCCCAGACTATCTAATCCTCAAGAAACTCTGTTGGGCCAAAAGTGTATGTTGGGAGATAATGGGCCCACTGTGGCAACACTAACCCTACATTAAGATATTGTGAATGGCCTGGTAGTAAACCTGTCACAGCTATTGATCAGGTCAGGCACCCAGGGCCAAGAGTATCCTTAGGGCCCAATCATTGATTCACAAGAAATGTCAGGCCAAGGGTATGTTGGGAGATGATTAGGTGGGCCTGCAGAGATGAGAACTGGCTGTATGTCATCATATTCAAAGAGGCCTGCCAGAAAATCTATCACAATTCACCATGGTGTATTTGAAAACACTTTCATGGAATGTCTAAGAAAACTAAAGGTTAGCAAGTAGAAAACAAGCAAAGAAAACTAACCTGATTGAGATGAATATGACTGTGATTGTTTATGCCTCTGTAATAGTTTTTTTGTGGAGTATTTGTATTCTGGAACCAACATCTACTTATCTTGGTCAAAGAGGAATAAATTCATGTTGGATCATACTGAAAAAATCATTGAAATTGCAAGGGAGTGAAATGTTTATAACTTGTAGAAATTAAATTGAAATAGGAGTTGAGATGAATTTTCTGATAACCCAGCCCTCAAGCATATTCAAGTTTATCCAGCTACAGGCCAGTAAGTAAAACTTCTGGAAGCAAGAATTGATTGACTTACAATGGTAGGTTTCATTGACAGCTGCAATGTGACAGACTTTCACAGCTTTAGTGCTATTAGTGAGAAGGCAATGTCTATTATTGTTCAGGTCAGATGCGTGCATGCATTGCTTTTGCTGGGTCATTGTGTTTGTAGCATATCTTTTATGCCTGTTTAGCATAGAATTGTTCCTGGTGGTGTGGTCAGCATTGGCATTGGTATAACAACTAGAAGATAATAACTTGTTAGAACCAGTGTCAGTGTTTTCTCAAGTGAATGGAAAGCTCTTGGATCTGCACGCTCAGGGGAGATTTTTTTGCATGAAGGAAGGAGTAGATTTAGCCATTTATTGTGAGATGAAATTGCTGACATCTGGGTCACTAGTGCCATTGATTGTCATTTATCAATTTGTACTTACCCATACAATTCAATACCAACATGGACTTGTTTCATTGACAATCCAATTATTGTCAATGGTGGGCTATCTCTCTCCAGGAAATAAAACAAGCCCATGACCATACAAGAGATGTTTATTTTTCACCTTTTGACATTTACTAGCTTTCTTTTCAGCTTTCATTCTGTTAGCCACCCTTTTGTTTCATTCCAGGTTTTTGTGCATGATTGTACAGAGGTTTGTCCACTTCATCTCCAATGTCCTCTTCCTGCTCTTCTACTACTCCATCTCCCCAAAACATAGCAAATCCACCCTATGTTCCATACTTTTGTCACCACCACTTGAACTTATATCAAAGAAGAAGAATATGAAATTGCCCTGCTGCAGAACACCATCCAACTACTACTTCTTGATGTGATGGAAAGGATATTTGGCAACAGAGAAGAAACAGGCAAGGAAAAGGAAGTTGATAAAGAAAGAAATGACCAAGTTAGATAGAATGACTGGAACTCATTTCCTTAACTATCTATGGAGGCTAAGCAGAAGGCTCAGCAATCCCAACCAGAGCAAGTACAGGAAGATTCAATACTTGGTGAGAAGCATTGAGTAGTTTCATAGTATGCCAATAACACATCTGCAAAACACAGAATTTTACACAAAGGTCCAGTGATACATGACATTAGAATACTGAGTAAAGTATGTGATTTATTTATTAGTATCTGTAAAATTCAGTATATCACTAAAGTCAACCAAAAGGGTCATGTGATGTAGGTAACACTTATGCATGCTCTAAATACCATTATTCCAACACTTCCTTCAACCACAGTATTTGCTCTTCTAAGAAGCAGGAAGTAAAATCAAAATCAGTACAGCAAAGGATTGTAAAAAAAAATACACTGTTGTTCTTGATATTATTATCACAATATTGTTATTCTCAATTCAATTTGCTGTAGCACCTCTGTCTTTGTGTATATCTGGGATTGCTCCACTATAATCTGTGTCAGTGCTTTGGCTCAAGCTTTGTTCACTAGTAGATTGTATAGCTGCAGAAATGTTCATGGATGGAACCAAATAAAAGTCAAAAGTCTAGCATTATAGTCTCAGTTCCCATGTACTAATGCTTCGGATGTTGTAGGATGATGTTGGGCCAATATCAAGTACTTGCTGAACTTTTCTCTTTTGGACCAACCTTGGGCAGTTTCACTCCTGGCCATGGACCTACATAAGGCACACCATTTAGTTGTAGTATTCTGACTGAGAACAAGATGGCAAACCACCAGGATGCCATCACATTAGTATTTGTTTGTACATGGTGCTGGCCTTGCTCGAATGCAGCGCATCCTTTCTGCACCTCAGCCACCTCCCTCAGTCAATGAACCACTCACTGGTGGGACCTTACTGGCTGGCTTGAAGTTGCCCAACTGCCCCTATTATGATTCTTCAACCTGTTGTACTTTTTTCCCTCCATTATCCAAGATATTCCTTGACCAGTGATTGGTTCTCATATTACATGATTTTTTACTTTATTCTCATTTGCTCTCCTAATCATATTTCCTTTCTTGATTTGGTCTATGTACAACCATTGTACATATTTAAGCCATTGTCACTACCCTGTATCTCCTTAAGCTAGTCTATATGGAATACTATGTTAGCTTTCCTAGAACCTTCTTGACTCCAAAAAACTCTTGGATCTTGAACTCTCTAGGATCTTGTGTTGCTTTTGAGGAGACACTTCCTATTTATGGAAAAATTCCATTTAAAAAGAACCCTTTGAACTTTGGCTATTGCTTGCATGAAGAACCACCTTTCATAAATCAACATAGCTAGCTTCCACAATACAACCACCTGATAGTGATTGTAACAAAAGATTACCTTTCCCTTCTAAGGCTATCCTCATATATACCTCCATGATTCCTCCAAGAAAACTTCTCATTAACTCCCATTGGTTTCAACCTTGAGACTTTTAAAACACAAGACACTAATAACATACTCCTGAGACAATTCAAGCAAGACAAATCATTTTCACCCTAACTGTATGACAAAAGAAATAGCATTCACCTGGGAAAATGCTATCTCTAGAAATACCATTACACTTGGAACTTAGGAAAATTTCATTACTAAATTCAAAAAGACCTTTGAAAAACAAAATACAAAAGCAGATGTCATTGCTTGGCTAACCACCAAACATGTCTAGAGCAAAAGGGGACAAACAAGAAAAAACCACCTTTGAACCCCTTCTCAACACCTATATCTTGGAATTCCAAAACTATGCCCTTAGAGCAGAGATGATCGTCACAGAATTTAACCAGTCCTTATTGGATTCTTCAGTGGCAGAATCCCCTCCCTCTCATGCATTGTATCTATAGAATGGACATTGTCTCCACCACCATTTCTGGTTGGTAAGAAAGGACCAGACAATTCCATGCTCAATAGCTGCATGCCAACAATGTAGAAGATCAAAACCAAAAACCCCAAAGAACCTATTACCAATCTACCTCAACTCCTACCCTTGCCAAAAATCCAAATGCAATGGGCATCAATACCATCAAATTGTAAAAGAAATGTGTCAAATAGGGACTTTGTTTTAGATAGGACACCTCTCCACTACCTGCCCCATCTTCCCCTTTGGACCTGCCAAATGAATACAGAAAACCACTAGAGAAGAAACCATGCTGAAACTGGTAGAAGTTAAGGATAATGAAGAAAAAGGAGCAATTAGAAGGATTACATTCTTGTTCCCCTTACCAACTTGGATTTTTAAAGGAAAAAGTCTTGCTGATGCAAACTTCTCCCCCTTTCCTAACCTGTGCTACTGTAATTGTATGATCTAGATATATGCAAATTCCAGTACAAATCATGCTACCATGGTGATTGCTTTGCCTAGATTAACCTGATAGCCTTTACTGCATTGTGATTGACAATGTTAGCTTGTTTCATGATGTCAAACAATATCTGGTTTGTCTTCATATTCTTTTGGAGGGAAGCTGTGATGTGACAAGAACAATGGAGTCTTGAGGATATTTGGAGAACAGGTTTGAAAGAATGCTTGAATGACACATCATGTAATGGAATGATGTAAGTTGTACCTGAGACACATTCATCCCACTAGAAGCTCCTAATCAGCCGTGATGGTGGTTTGCATGAATGCAATGATAGGTGGGAGAGAATACTTGTATAATACAATCGGTTTAACTTGCTCTGAGACAGAGTTCGCAGTTGAGAGGATAGGAAGAATATTCTTGAAGAGGTAAGTTATCTTTGAAAACAAGATCTGGATTGGAGGTGGAATGTGGGGCAAATGCCCATGCAGGCATATGTATTCTGCCAAAGCATTGCAGCCAACCTTCCATTGAATGCCAATTCAGATGGTAATTTTAGCAATGATATTTTCAAAGCCTTATGGGCAGAGGCTTTACTGCTAAGGCCCCAAGTGCCTTGACATAAAGCTGAGATATTTGCTGTGCCTCCAACCCTTGAGTTTACCTCATTCCCAGCATCTAGTCCCTTTAGGAAAAGACAAGTTGCTTTCAGTTGACATGATGTGTATAGACTTGCAAACACAATGTTCCCCATAGAGTTGGTTGATTCACACCATATCTTCCTCATTGACACAACTCAGACCTTCATTCATTGTAGGTTCTTTATTTGAATTCAAGACAGAATGCTAATTCCCTCTTCACAGTGTTTGTTCACATCAATCATTTACCATGGAGGCAACATATTAATGATTATCCTGGCCTCTTCATTCATTGAGTGGTGTAACAGATAGAAAACCACAATTATAGGTTGTCACAATAGAAATATGCCATGACTATATGTTTGACTATGATCAACAAATGTTAACCAGGTCTTCCAGATATCATTATGGACAATTTAAGTTCAATGCAGTTGTAGCAGTGTGCACTAGATCACCATACACAGCACCTGTACATGTATGTAGCATATGAAACTGATGGATAGACTTGC
>JBBPOD010000990.1:0-12354 GCA_038091255.1 Tylopilus intermedius | reverse complement strand
CTCAGAGGAACATCAGCAAACCAGCCATAGTCTGTACAGAACTGTAGAAAAATATGTAGTATCACAGACTTCAAAGAGAGGTACCTAGTATTGCAGTTCTCCACAAATCTGTCTAAGTTCTGTGGACATTGAAGTTGGAGTGAATCATCACTGATGTATATACCTTGACAGACCATACAGTCCTTCTCGACAGAGTTGTAAGGACTTGTCAGGTAAATGCCATAATAAGTGATATTACTATGGACTAATTACAGCACACCCGGATATGGAAAAGGAACACTCCATCAGGAACAGGAACAGAATGAATACGGCCACTAAACAGAACACCAAATAGCGGAGAGCTAAATCAATCCAGGATTGGCTGAAAGTCGTCCTCGAAGGCAATGATGTTACCGGGGTCGTTCGCGGGCATGCTATGAAATCATATCTTTAGTTAGATTGGTAGTGATATCTTTTGGAACCTACTCGGCCGAGTTCGCCCATGTAACCCTCAGTTCTCGTGTTTTCGCCTCGTGTTTCGGATCTTCATTAATTGCGAGCTGCATCGAATAAAACTGGGCGTAAATCTTCGAATACCCCTGGTACTCGAATTTGCGGTCCTCCCGGACGCCGGCTGCGGTATATTCGTCGATAGCGGCTCGTAACTGTTAAAAGGAGTATTAGTAGGCTCGCGATGATAGAAACCGAAGTAATAGGTACCGCGGTCGCCGCCAAACAAACCGTCGCCTGCGGTACTTCGCCTGCAAAGACATCGGGGAAGGTAGCGGCTAAAGAGGAAGAGCCGTTGTAAAAAAATGCCACGATAAGGGCGCCAAGTGCTGGGGCAGCCATGTTATTGGTTGATCCCTACAACAAGTGTTAGCACTATGTAGAAGTATTGAAGTTGAAATACCTCTTCGTCGACGCCGTCAAAGGTGAAAGCAGAACCACGAATCAAGGCCTGGGCCTGGGCTTTATTCTCCGCGGGGGAGCGGTCTTCACCCAGCTCGTAAAAACGTGGCACAAGCTCTCGGGCTTTGGATTTCAGTGTCGAGCGCCAGGTCATCATGGCCTCCCAGAGCTATTTATGGTCAGAAGTGCGAACATTGCAACATACAAATTAGATCACCTACCAGGATGGACAACTCCTTCCGGTATTGCGGCCAGTACCCTATCAAAGTGAGCGCTGGCATCACTACAAGTTATCGCTACATACCTTGCGGGACATTCGAGGATTCAGCCAGGGCTTCATTGAAAAACTCGAAACACTTTTCATCAAGGAACTGAGGACGGGCCATAAAGGGGTTAGTCGAAGCAGCATCGCACTGCGCAATCACTTTTGCGCGTTCAATTACACCGCGGAAAGTGAGGGGATAGGAACGGAGTTTGGTTGCAAGCCCTTCTAGTGGACCCGGAGGAGCATCCACTGACGGGGCTTGAGGTGGAATGGACGAGGCTCGAGATGGAATATGCTGAGCCTGTGATGGAACATGCTGAGTCTGCGATAGAACGGAAGAGAGGGTAGATGGTACTTCTTTGTCATTGCGAGCACGATTTTGACCCCGGGTATCATAATGTTGTTGCTGGAGACGGACACCGCGAAGCCTTGCCGGATCTGGAGGATGGGGGAAGCGGTTGCGCTGATGATATTCGTTGACAACGTCGTGAGCAACACTGTCGTCGGAACGTTCCTTGGCGGACAGGGTAGGATCTATGCGGATTGTTAGTCATTAATCAATCGATGTGGCAACCATACCTCGGCCACGATCCCCAGAAACGAAGGAAACATCATTATTCGAGTCGCCGAAGGATCCCTCCCCGAGCAGAACGGGATCTGTTCAGAGATGAGTCATTTATCTATTGATGCATGAGCACGTACCAATGTCCCTATCGTCAGGAATACGGCGAGCATTGGGGAGACCATTTGGATCTAAAATATCATGATATGTTAGTATACATGATTAGAGACGATGTTACTGCACTCGCCTCGAAGTGCCTGCTCGGCCGCACGCTCATCCTCGTCAGGAGATAATTCGTCAATAAGCATCGACTCTTGGGTTTGATGATTGGCAAAATGCCCTGGTTGGAACTGCGAGCTTGAAAGATGCTGGTCCTCGCTCTCGTCACCCGGAATATTGTTGTCACCGAAAAACTTGTATGGCGGAGGATTTGACGCGTTAAGGGAGTGGCGTGATTGGAGGTTCATCTCCTCCAAACTGTGCGCTGAATTGGTCCTCGTTAGAGGCGCACGAATTCGTTGGATCACCTGAGACGACAAGCCGGGAGTTCCTGTGGCAGAGCCACTCCAAGATGCCGGAACGGTGGATCTACCCCGAGCTGCTGGAGCCATGGATCCGCTCCGAGACGTTGGGGCGACAGATCCACCACGAGAGGTTGGAGCCACAGATCCACCACGAGAGGTTGGGGCCACAGATCCACCACGAGACGAGGGGGTTCTGGATCCACTGTGGGACGGGATAGCGTTGGAGGCATGGCGAGTGGTGGTGGAACCGCGAAGGGTTGGAGTAACTAAACCGTGACGGGCGGAAACGGAAACCAGAGATGCCTGAGAGCGTGCAGGTGGCAGTTGCGGGCTTGGCAGGGATTTCTCTTCAAGTTCGGGGGGAATGCTGAAGCCATAGCGCGAGCCTTCCGTTGAAGCTCGATAAGTCGGTAAAGGAGCTGAGCGACCGCTGGGGTGCATCTGAGAGTCGGCAAGAGTCTGTGAAATCGCTTTAGCTAGCTAGACGTGACAGAAAAATGCATCTATTCTGCGCACCGTGTTCCCGGATGATTCTTTCGATGGACGGGCCCCTGCGTCGATAGCCATTGGTGCCATAGGATTCAGTGGTTCTTGTGCAGTGGCGGCCGCAAGCTTTGAGACCTTGACAGAACTCTGAGTCTGGATGCGCTCAATGTTCTCCAGCTGAAACTTCTGACCCCCTTTCCCCATGTTCGCCCTGGAAGAACGACGGCTTGTCTGGGGCAGGACATTCGAGCCTGTGAACGACAGCGAGTGTACTGCAGAAGGGTTCCGGAAACTATCAATGAGCTAGGAATAGCAATGCGTACCTTCGTCACCGATGGTCATTCTCGTTTTTTTGCGAGACTCCACAGCCTGGGTATCCTCACCCTCCGTCTGCGATGTACGTTTCTGCTTCGCAGATTTTGCCATTGAAAAAGAGCCCGGAACAGGAGGCAGAGCGAAGAGATCACAGACGAGGGAGCAGCGAGCATGTGCATGAGGTTTTATATACTTACCGCCAATCCGAGTCAGAACGTACGTTACACGACGGCACCAACGGGTCACCTCCGTAATCCCGGCAGTCCTGGATTGCGGCCCGTCAGAATGCATGTCACACCGCAGCAGGAGCAAGCATAATTACCTTCAGCGGCAACCCGAAGTGTTTCGCATCATGCCATGTTCGCCGTAGTACGTCAGAATGCACAAGCTGCAGCGAAAAGTCTATACATGACCGAATTGGGAGCGGGTCCAGGAATCCTCGGATTACCGTCATTGTGTTTTGCGTAGGACTAGATTAGTCGGTTGCTACGCGATATATACATTTGTCCCCAAAAAAAAGGGAGCCGGGCGGGTGACATACTTCTACATGCACAAACGTAAGTAGGGGAGTAACGGCGATGCTGCTTATGACTACTGGAAAAGACACATTCCCCTTGTGACGATATCTAATGACGAAATCGCTTCGTCGTGCCAGTGCGCACTTCCAGTTCCATCTTACGCTTCTCCGGGATAGTGGCCAAGTTCCTCCGGACATGTGTGAAATCGGTGCTCGGCTCCTGCACCTCAAAAAAGGCGTCAAGCAAAACATCTCTAAGAAAGTCGTAAGTGAGGGGACTCTGAGTGGCAAGATGAGTATATAGTCTCGTCACGAATGGCGCGAGCCCCCGGAAGTAGGGAGTGAAGCGTTGTAGCGGGACCCGGGTTATGAGTTCGCCCATCTTCGTGCTATAGAGCGTCTCGACATCAGCGCGCGTTTTGCAGGCAGACCACTGGCGCAGACATGTATCGTGAGCATGGAGGGGTTGGTGTTCTGGACTCTTCGGGTTCGAGTACAGAACGCAGATCCAGACAAGGACATAGACGATAGATTCGAGATCATGTCTCGGCTCGTGGATGACATTGACGGCTTCTTCCGACCCAAACGAGTGCAGGATATCGAGGGCCATGAAGGGGATTGTACCCTATATGATAAATGAGCATGTTAAACACCAAGCATTGCTAACCTACGTACCGTTCGTTCACCTCCAGACATGACTGAATCCTCATTGATGAATTTCGCGTAGTCGAAGTCGATTAGGAGACCGCGGCGAAAGTTGCGTTCCTGTATTATTTTGTCTCTCTCGGAGAGACGGCTAACAACTTGCGGGTCGTTCGACCGAATCGGCCAGCGCTGCTTGCTGTAGTCGAAAACATACATCAGTATATTTCTGATACTGATGTCCCGATGAAGGATATCGCAACGAAGGACGAGTATCTCATGAACTGATAAATTTATTAGAACCCTTGATTCGTGTAACAAGAACGATGCTCACCATCGACAATGTCAATCAGAACGCTAAGGAGTTCCTGAATGCAACTGAAGCTCTCCAAAGGCATACCGACTGGTTCGAGAAGTAGGCGGCGTTGAATCCGAATCTCGGGTCGTTTGTCTTCGCCCAAGTGGCTCTGGAGATAATCGGGTCGGCGTAGAGTGGTTGAGTCGTCTACCCCCCCTATCTGAACCGTCCATGCCACGACAAGGCTAGGGACTCCATACGTCAAGCCTCTCTCTTTTATTCGGCTCAACATCTGCTCCTCCGTGTTGCTTCGTCCTATGCGAGCCCAGGAGCTTTTGACGACATACTGTTTGCCGTTTTTCTTTTTTTTCCCGCGACCTTGGTTGGTTGGAGCTTTCATGACGATAAAGCATAGCGTAGCTCTTCCCCGGATCATCTCACTACTGAAGAGGAGGCGTATGATGATGTACAGGTCTTTGCCAATGAGGATTGTCGCAGGCGCGCGAGTGCGAGGTGTTCGAGCGATGACAGGAGAGAAGAAGAGTGTAGGATCATAACCGACGAGTTCTGGGGGGCCGAAAGTCACCGCGTAAAGTACACGGATAAAGTAGTCGGCGCGACGGTGAATGGAGTACCCGCGGGAGTGAACGACACCGGCACGGTCGAAAAGGTGGAGGCGAAAATACACATGGGAGATGGATAGTGCGATAACAAACCGGCGACCAGGTTGCGTGACAAAAATAGCGTAGGCCTTTCTCGTTAGCTGCTTGGCTATGCGAGAGAAATCCTCGGAGCTACTAAGCTCGAGGAAAGACACAACGTTACGCCACGAGTTGCCCCCGTAAGGATCGAACGGGTCCGGCTGGAGGAGGGCGATATCGGGCTTGATATCCAAATCTGTGGGCGCAGGTCTCGTGGCAAATTCCGCCGACCAGACGCGTGCCACGTCCGCTAGCTTTTTGCTACGTGCTCTTGTCTGTATTCCCGAAGATTGTGCTCGGTGTTTGAGTATAGAGTTAAGAGAAGTTGCGATGCGATTGAGCCATGTTGCCGTCCTCGTTTCCTCCGAGCCAGCTCGAGGTAGGCTGGTGACCTCTTCGGTCTCTGTCACCGACTTTGCATTAGCAACCTGTATGGTCCTCGTGATCGTTACCCTCCGCATCCGGTCGCTGCGACGCCCGGAGTGTCGAAGTATATGGGGTAGGTAGATTGGTTGCCAACAGCGCCCGCTGGAGTCGTAAAGCATCGTTTTGGTGTCCTGGTCTTTCAGTTCTGCAAGCTCTGGAATTTGGACCCCTGTACACTGATAGAAATGTAGGATATAATGATTACCACCCTGAGTCGACATGGATTCCTCTAAGGCGGCACCATCCAACTCGTTCTGAAGGTCTTCGTTGAGTGGTGCTGCTTGGTAAAGTTTCGCGGAGGTGGGAACTGAAGCCGTTTTCAGCTTGAAGGGGGTAAATGTCATTGAGGTGACTGCATTTCGACGAGGTGGAGTGGCGAGACTCATCGCCTGCGAGCTGAGGACGGCAGAGAAACACGGGCGCGGGGCTTGAGGGCTAAGGTGCCGCATCAGAAACTATGAACTATATACAGCAAACCATCGGAACTCCGCGGCCGTTCCATCCACTAGCTATGGTGAGAGATAATAGAAGACTTGCTCGTACCCATACTTATCGAGCAAGAAATCGGACTGTGGAGGTTCATAACTAACAGTGTGGGAGGTCTGTGGGTCGGCCAACTTCCTGAAGCGTGGGATCGTCTGTGCAGGTGATACTGTGTGGGAAGAACAACTTGAAAGGGAGATGACAACCAATGGACGCGCCGTACAGTACTTATCCCACAGGCACCCCAGTGTGGGCATGAAGGGTATGAGGGAGGTCAGCAGCAATGAGGCAAGCCCGGGAAAGACACACAAACCATCCGCCAACGTACTCATCACAGCTGAGGACAATAGAGAGACACAGGGAGGCGCAGCCATGAAATTACGAACTACATAGAGTTGACAGCAAAACCACCGGAACTCGGCTACTCCGTATCCTCCAGCTACAGCGAGAGAGAATAGAAGATTTCTTTGTTCCAGTACTTATTGAGCCAGAAGTCGGTGGAGAGTTCATAACTAGTGTGGGAGGTCAGGTGTGTGTCGGCCGCCTTCCCGAAGCGTGGAATGATCTGTGCGGGTGAACGTAGGTGGGCCAACGGAATGACATCCCCGATGCGAGAGCCATCCCTTCTCGTTGCGCGCTTTAGGGAGTGTAGACCTGATGCAGGGTCAGTTGTGGGGGAGACATTGAAGCGTTGGACGTATGCGAAGAAAGTATTGACGCCAAGGACGCGAAAAACGAGACGGAGTTGTATAACCAAATGTCCTGTCAATTCGAATGAAGTCAGTGAGACGGAACTCAGTAAATAACACGGGAGCGCACCGTTCAAGCCCCTAGCAGGCCAATCACTGTTGGCCGTCGGACTGACAATCGCGCAATCATAACAACCGGAAGGATAGCGATCCGAGGGAGGTTCGATAAGGAGCGACTGCGCGGGCTCCACTGACCCCGGGTCATGCCAAGTCCGTAATTGCACCCGGATTTTAGACCAAACTTGCAGCTTTTCCGTCGAAAGGATGAAACGAGATGCAGCCGGTCTCCGCCCTGCCACATCGTGGGGTTCACCATTCGAACAACGATCCAAACATGCGAGAATGGCGTCGTGAAGGTCAGGAAGCCCAAAACATTCAGAGGCTTCGGAGATCGTCATACTTCGAGTGGGCTTCAAGGCTAGGTGAAAAGCCGTGGTAGACGAGGCGAATGTTCGCAAGGGCAGTGGGACTCCAGGAGGCGTGTCATTAGCTAGCGCACGAGCAATTTGGAAGTAGTTCACGACCTTGCAAGTAGGAGAACTATAGAGGGACAGATTCCGTGCCTCTTCATCTGGCTCGTGCTCCTCCGAGTCTTCATTCTCGTCGTCGTCGTCACCATCGGGTGGGTGCTCAAGCCTGAGCGCGGTTGCTATGTACGTTGCGAGGTCGAATCGGAAGCATTTGTCGACACGATCAAGATGCCGAGCAATCTGGGAATAGTAATTTTGGTTATTGCCAGCTCGCGCGGGATTCTTGACCTCGGTGACGTGGGCGTGCTCTGTGACATCCGCGCTCCATTGCATCACGGCACCCGAGTCCCGAATGGAAGGCACGACGTGTTGGAGCAATTCTAGCTTAGGGATGTGGAAATGTTCGGAGCGCCCTCCAGCGGCGATGACGGAATCTTTGTGATCGTGAAACGATTGTAGGGCAGAATCCAATTTTTGTAACGCATGCTCGTCAAAGGAATGCATTTGAGCGAGGTATCGAAAATCCATAAGCGCACGGATAGCGGTGAGGAATCGCGAGGGAACTGCGCCGGCGATGATGCCGACAATGTACCGCTGCATGGAACGGTGATCGCGTCCTGTCACCTGTTTCAGTTTGGAGACTCCGTCTTTGAACGCACGATATCCAACCGGCGTCCGGATGAGAGTGAAGCGATAGTCGATCTCGGCATCGCCTACAACAACAATGCACCATTGCAGATCATGGTCGAAGAAAAACCTGTGGGCGTGGTGAAGAGTCTCGAACTTCAAAAATCTGGCTGGACTCGATAAGGCCCAGTCGATCCAAAAGGGAATATCTACACCGTTGAGGCCGTACAGCTTCGCATACTTGAGAAAATTCGTGTAGTCGTCGGGATGGCATTTCGAACATATTGCCTGGATTTCTTGTCTAGTTTGATCATCGGTACGAGGAGGATGAAGGGTATTGTCGCCAAACTGGTTATACGTCGCGGTGGAGACTGGAGATGACCTCGTACTTGTGCATGCGAGTAAGCTTTGTTCGGGAGTATCGGCAATATATGCAACGAGGGGTGTATAGCAATAGCGCAAGTTACCGACGGGATCGCTCATCATGATACCGAGGGAGGCGGCAAGCTTCAAAGGACGCAAGATGGTGTCCAAACATTGGTGGAATAGGCGATCGGACAAGAGCCCACGGACTCGTGACGTCTTGTGGATGAAGGATGGGACTGGTAGGAGCGCGAGGAGGAGGTGGGCGTGGAGCGAGCCTTTACTACGAATGTCGGGGTCGATGTTAGCGAGACTGATGAGTAATGGGTGCGCCATGCGATTTCCGGACATGACTGAGATGTTCGTCTTGTCAGAGGATAGCATAATGCCTAACAGCGTGGAGCCCACTGGCAGCGTGCTCTGGAGTGGAGAAGGTGAGCATTAAGTTGAAAAAGGTCTCATTGTTCTCACCTGTAATTCCCAAGCGTGGTCACCAGAAAGCCAATCATCGTAGACACGCACCAACCGAGCAGCCGTTGACCACACCTTCCGAGGGACAAAGGAGATGTGACGTTCGAAAAGCGGATGGCTAAGCAAAGCTTGAAGGCATTCGACGGGATCGCGATAATAGAGTGTCACGGCGCGTTTTGTTGGAACCAGCGTGCGCACGGGGAGAGATTTCCAGCGAGGCCCGGATGGCAACATCTCCGCGCGCAGACGCAGTTGCCTCGCAGACCGAAACGAAATCGGAAGTGTCTTTATCTGCTCAGGCGTCGATTCAGAATTAGCTGAAGCTCGGAGAGGGGATGATGAGGTGAACGCTGACCAGGTCTAAAGACAAGAAGCTGTCTATTGCCGCCATGCTAAGACGTGAGCGCAAAAGCCAGGACCCGAGTTGCCAATCCTCCCGCGAAGCGAAAGGGTAGAACAGATTTTCCTGGCGTAGCGCTCCGTATTTGTCGGAAAAGAATTCACCCATGAATGTCTTGCCGCCAGGAAAAACATGAGGTACGCGAGGATGATATTCCACGTTCACAACGAGGGGCGGGTCCGAGTCCGAGTGAGATGGCAACGATTCTCGTTCGTCAGAATCCATCTCACCATTCTCCAGGGTCTGATTATACAAGTCGTCAGAACGAGCTGTAGGGGATCCTGGGGGCGATTGGGGATGGGGATGGGGCGATTGGGGACGGGGCGCATGGGTGGTTGCTCGGGTCGAGATATCACGGGGATGGTCAGCTTGGAGGATCGGCGGATGGTTGTCTCGGAAAAGAGAACCGCAGGCATTTGAGGGCTGATTTATGTGCCGAAGAACGTTGGTTTCGTTTGAAAAGCGTTTGCCACAATCGGGGCAAAATGAGAGTTTTTCTACCCGTCGTAGTCTTCTCTTCGCTTTGGGCATGTGTGTTTGAGGGCAAGGAGTGCGCTTAACTATAACCGCTACGCGGTTAGTTACTTACACATGACACTCCTCTTCAAGTCATGCCCTCCAACCCCAACTATCGTCTGAGTCCCAACCAACAGTCCATGGAGCCCAGTCCAGAACATAGCTCTGATCAGCCGCTGATCGCTCACCAAGTAAGTTGAACTATCGCTTGACCTTTTCATGGATTTCTGATTCGATCGTTTGACTCCAACAGCCACCCACATGGGCCCCCAGCCCGAAAATACCCATTCCACGCACTTCATCTGAAGCACAACTCTTGATAGCAAATGCACGGATCGACTACCGCATACGCATCATTCAAAAAGATCTCGCCGACCATCTAGTCCAACGCGACTTGCTACGCCTCGACTACAACCGCTTGCAAGTCGAACAAGCTCGACGAAACATTATAGAGGCAGAGTTTCATGTCGGACGTGTGCGATTAGCCGTCAGGAAGAGCGGGCACTACACCTCGTTGACACCCTTGGCTTCAAGTTCTCTGCAGTTGGATGCCAGCTGTAAGTTTTTTCCCGTGCTCGTTTACTCTTCTCTCTCCTTGCTGACAAGCTTGTAGTGAGTGGTCACCCTCACAGCGACTCAAAATACCCCACTGACGACTCGTACCAGTACAACCATTTTCATTCCACTTGGAGTCCGAATTCGAGTCATCGGATGGAGATAGACCCAGAGAGGGCCGGTTCTAGTAGTAGTGTTCGTTACGAGTAGTGCTCACTGGTTACGCACATCAATACGGTACTGCCAACCTCCATGAGGAAAAAGCGCCAGCGTAATCTTCAAGACCTGATCTCGCATGGTTCCCTCGAAATGCGTCCAGCCCCATGAGAAGAACTTTCTTTGAACGTCCCAATAGGACATATACTCACTGTCCCCATACCGTAATCGCCAAAGTATCATACGTCCGTCACTCATTACTGCCACACCGTACCGACGCTTCCGCTGTCTCGGATCCAAACTGCCTCGAGTAACGCCCTCTGCATCAATCGTGACGCGTGACAGATCAACTTGAACGTCAAACGTTTCGCCTCGGGTGCAATTGGGGCGTTATTTCAGGGTGTACACGCAAAAGCCGGAACTTGACAAGTTGAATGCCGCACTTCTCTTGCTGCTATACCCCGTTACCCTCCGAGTCAGAGTCGGGAAAGGCCACCGATGACGATGTAATCGGGGAGGAAGTTCACATCTCATCTCGTAAGCAGTCATGCCAATGTCATCGGAAACAAATGTTTACAAGGTGCACGCTGAGATGAAACACGACACAATCGGATATGTCAATGTACAGCCTGCAAGTCCTGTTATCTTCCTATAACCCGAAAGGACATCCTATCAATACAACAACGTAGAATGAGCTGGCCCTTACGGACAACGACTCTGGATTTTGAGACTGAAGACTTGCCTTACACGCGCGCTGGTACATGAACGATACATGGCTCGGCCTGATCAAGAGCTATGAAAATGAGACGGAACAGCGAAACAGCGATGACGGTGGTCGTGATTGCATTCACAGGCTTGGCACACGAACCGCCCTATTTTTTGCCAGGGGTGAGACTACTTTTGGAGGGCGAGGGAAATCGATACTACCACACCTGCCTCGAGCTCAACAACCCGTCCACGCATAGATGACGCCACCTCGTGACTGCGTGCAATGCGACTTTACAGAGGAATGCTGTATAGTGGTGACGCTCCCATCGCACGACTCGGACGAGCGACGCGGCTGAGTGGTGTCCAACTTGAAATGCGGAAGGCACAAGGTGATAGTAGTACGCATCTGTCCAATCGAGTCAGGTTTTCCTCCGCGAGAAAGCGTGGGGTGAATTGATCGTACGGTTAGAGGAAGAGAAAAGCGGTTTAGCTGCGGGCAAGTTTGCAACACGTGGGGTATCGTATCCGGATCTATGGTAACCTGATCCGAGTCACCGTCCCCAGAGAGAGGCCATAGCTCTGCGAGTCATACCTTGTCGCTGGGGCAAGGACGTGGTAACGGAATGTGGAAGCAACGCGCCGTAGTAATGAGCGATCGCGATTAACTCATGCCCACAGAGGAGAGTCAATCGCTTATCCCGTCCGATCGACGATAGCGCGTCTGTTGCGCTTGAACGCGTGTTTTTTTTTGGATGCTGAAATATCACATTCATGCCTCGTGTCGGCTCTCCCCCTCATGGGTAGGCGTGACCCAGCAGTTCCTAAGATGAATAGTCATCAGCAATGAATATCATTTATCCAGCATGGAAACTCAGTCACAGCAGAAATGCCGGGTGATGGAACCGTTGCGTGGGTGGAAGCCCTAAAGAGGGAAGAATGCGGGATTAAGTAGATTGAAAGGGCCACACGTCCAGACGATTCGGATAATTTGCGCCAGGTTATGCCAGTCACTCGTGCCAATAATTTCCCCGCATCCCTGAGTGCGGCACATCCGAGTCCTTGCGACAGCATGCTCTGCTACGGATACTGCTTCGCAAATATAACTGGCTATGAGTGAAGATCCATTAACATGAAATGGAATCAAGCTTACTTGGCTCGGAAGTGACAGCCCTCGGTGACTCATTCCGTCAAGGCCATAGAATGCAAGTTCAATGGGTCCATATGCCTTC
>JBBPOD010000989.1:0-12362 GCA_038091255.1 Tylopilus intermedius | reverse complement strand
GAAATTCCTAGTCAAGCTGCTCATGTTCCTCTTCGTCACAGTGCCCATCAAGGAGTGTTGCATGCTTGCGCGCAAGAGTGAAGGTTTGCGTCAGCGCTGTAGACTTTCAAGTAAATCGAGAGCGCCGGTCTTTGCATACCCGGACACCCATGACATTGAATCAAAGGACAGTCCTAGTGCCCCCATGCCCATACAAAATGCCATGCGGCGGGCTATATGCCCTCATGTTTTTGTGACTTTCCTTATTCTGAATGGTCTAGGTCCTGCTGTTGACGATACCGATTCACTCACTTATACTCAGGCTGCCCAAGCCCTAGGACCAGACACCTTCGCAAATGGCCTTGCAAACACTTGGGGAATCCTGTCCATCTCCGTTCAACGTTTTCCTTTCGGGGAGACTGATCTCAAGCTAGCTTGCGCCTCCTTCCGGCACCACCGATATCCCGGTATCAAGTCACTGGCAGTCACTCCACATAGCATGGAATATGATCTCCATCGCCCTTCTTTGGCACAATCTCAAGTAACTCAGCCTCCGCCTCGCCTTTCACAAAGCTATGCTAGGCGTTTCTGACTCTACACCCTGACACTTATCTTTTTCGCACTCTGTCTGTCTCTACGTTGTGGCCTCGACCACCATGTCCTGCAGGTATTCATCAGCCGGCAGGGGAGGCACCCGATCCGGTATAGAATTTGTCTTGTCCCGGCATCATCTTGTTACCTTTCATCTCAGTGCCGGCACAAATATACCACAACCGCACCCTCTTTTGTTCGCAGATGGCGCTTACTGGAGTTTCACATAGCCGTACTCACGGTTTACTCTGGCCGTTCCGAGTCCAACGGGGTGGGCACATGATGTAAACGATTATACTTCGCTGCCAGTGAGTCTTCCTCTGCGGAGGGTCCAACTCCGGTTGCCTATATAACCTTGCTCGCTCTGGTAGCAGTGATCCCCAAGTCCCAGCTGCTGTCATGTCCAACTTGGCCGCTCGTCCTCCAAAGGCATCCCGACATTGCTATTTCTGCTGGACCGTCCTCGTCATGGTGCTGCAGATAACGCTCTGTTGTCTTGTATGGGCTTTTGCCAAAGTCATGGTCCTCAAGGGGGTCATCATGCTTCCCGATACAGTAGCTAGGTGGACGAAGAAGAACCCGAGCGATACGAACATGACAGTAACCGTCATCTCTACGATACTGGCAGCATTTGGATCGTAGCAAGTTCCTTTCCAGCTTCACATGCATGGATGAGACTCACGAACTGGACAGCCTTTTGGGCATCACCGTCCGACATGCCCTGGCGTTTCGTCTTCCTCGTGGCATTAAGTTGCCGGTTGTAACAGTGTGGGCTCAACTTGCCACAAACAGCCTCTTCTTCGAACCTCGTCGTTACCTGCTGTGGACAATCGTGGCTGGGTCGTGGTTCGCTGTGACGCATTACCTAACAGCCGCGTGCGTGAAATTGCCAATAGCTTAGTTTCATGGTTTGCCCTGACGTCTGACCTGCAGGTGGTCGAACATCTTGAACCCCGTACCCGTGATCAAAGAATGGTCAGCGACCACACAGGAGTTTGACTTCCTCAATCCCGCTTTTGCAAAATATGTGGAACAACATTTGGCTTTGCCGTTCGTCCCTCCAACAACTCAGAACTACTCTCTGACTCCTAGAGACTTTCGGTTCTGTGAGCTGGATAGTCATGTTCGAGAGTTGCCTATCACTGACTCCTGCGCAGTGGGCGCCACCATTGGTTACCTTAATCAGGCAGGGATGTCGGCTGTGTCGAATTATCTCCAACCTGGATACCCTGCTTTCATAAGCCAGTTTAATTCATCAACGGGTAAGTATGCAACTGAGTACTCTAGCGCGAAAAAGGGTTGACATTAGTATCAAGGAGGGATAAATCCCACGTCGGCACAAAATCAACTCACGTTTCCCGCTCCAGAAGAGTACTATCGAGGTCTTTCTACGTCATACACACTCACGCAGCAGGGTTATACAGCAGAAATATTGTGCAAGATGTCGTCTTCTCCAAGTATCACTCTAGTCAACAGTAGTTTGGCGCAGCACACATTCGAGACTCCCTCGACCACTTATAGTTACGCACTCGATGCATGGTCCTGGAGTACTAATTGTTCGGGGAACGGAGAGTACTGTCCGCGCCTCCACCACTTCGGGTCGTCCCCATTTCTGATGTTTACTTCAGATTCAGGGGAAGCAGATATCGCGACAAGTAATGACAATGTCATTGGGAATGGACTCTTCGCAACTTCAGTATGCTTTTACCAAGGTTTTTCCGGCCCATCGAACCAGTCCTACCGTGAGCTTCTCCCCTACTCAAGATAGCTTGCACTTTCTAATGGTCCCATGTTACGACAGTGGTGCTTATGCAGTCGCCAACCAGTTCGGGCTATAGCAAATACTACTTTTCAGCCAATCCCAGTCTTCCGATCGTCTGCCAAGTCACTCCGATGGTCACCACTGTGGAGGTCCAGTACAATCAGACTGGTCTCGCAAACATCACCAAGGTTCTGGAGCAACATCTGCTTCCAGATAGTTCCTGGGTTTTGGCATCGGTTCCAGCTACCGTAATTTGGGGATCATATCTCTTCGCTCAAGGACTGTATTCGAATGCATTCGCCGATGGACTTCTGCAAGAGACACAGCTCGCCAATATCACCCTTCCCAGTGACATCACGCCAATCGTGGTAAGCAAGTGTGCGTCCCTCGATCGGATACGTATTTACTCAACAGCCGAGCAGGAGCACTATCTGCGAGGAATGTTCGAATACATGGGCTCTGTAATTCTGTTGCCCTATCCTCAAATACTGACTGACACTGTTCAATAGGAAATACGAGCCACTCTGTTGGACTATTACTCGCGGCAAAAACTGGGTCCAGTACTTCCTGCTGATATGACTGTCGCAGTCAATGGTACCATGCGGATGCAGACCATTGGTTGGGAGTTTCATCCACGAACGCACAGTTTCGCGCTTGGGGCTATCACTTTGGTTACCGCAGTGACGGTTGCATTTGGAATCTACGCGATCTCGGAAGCAGGGCGCTTCAACGCAACTCATGACCCACCCCAGAAGCTCAGCGACTCTTCATTCGACCCGACGAAACTGGTCGAATTTCTCGCGGCGGCATCCATGGGCAACCTGGCCAATGCCCTGTCCAGGCCCAAGAATGATGACTATCGTGACCAACTTGTGGTTGAGCTTGATATGACGACGGAGGGTCATACCTTGCTCAATGCCCATGCCGAGTATGTCGGAGGTACCGACCACACTGAAGAGGTTTGAGTTTTCTGGTTTTGCGTTGCGATTGGGAACTCTGTTGTCATGTCTCAGGCGAGGTCGAGTTTGCTTGCAGAGTCGAGGAAGTCGACCTTCGTATGATACCGCATCCTCGCCTTACCTTTTTTCATATGATTGTCCTGGGTCTATTTCAAAACACGTCCTTGCTTGCTGTTTCGGTACCACCATGCACACACTGCTTCCTATAGGTTCTGTAGTATATATATAAAGGTTTTGGTGTTGCATTTTGGGCATTCGCGACACGGACCTACGGGTACTACCGTGACCGCATGACCTGGTAGTAAGTCATTCCCGCCCATCCGAACCCACCACGTCATTGAGAACGACTGAGAACGCAATTTAAACCTACAAGTGTCAGTAACCCTGGAATGCTTGTGAGATGGTGTACTAGATGGCTCAGGTGCGGCCGTCATCGTGCGCTTGCGCTGTTCATGCCAGTGCGTGCGCTCGTCTTCGATCATTGGCTCCGGCGTCATCGTCTTCGCGTGCCGCAGTCCGAGCTCGCTTCGACATCGTCTGTACGTGATGTACAATGTGTTCCATCCCTTCGGCTCGCCCGATTCGGCTTCGACGTGACCATATGACTTGGTAGGCCTTCCTAGAGTTTTAGTGGCGTCCTCGATGAAGCGGTGGGTTCGGATGGTTGGTAAGTCGCCTGTGGTGCTTGGGAGGTGGATTGGGTAGCCTAGGTACGTGCGTTGCCATGCACGTTCACCATTCGCGCTGACTCGCTTGACCTCCAGCTAGCGACTGCGTTTCGGCTCGTCGACTCGCAGCGTCTGCCGCTTGTCCCACCACCCTTCCGACCACCATTCCAATCGTATACGACGCCATCGTCATCGGTTTCGCGCTTCTGATTGCGCTCGGCGGCTCTCGACTCGACTTGGTCGCCTTCAGCACCTCCAGGCCCTCTATCTCGATGTTGCGCTCATTCTCCTTACTCCAGGGGCTTATCCCATCGCATCCAACGTCGTCTACAACAAATCGATGGTCCGAATTGGCCTCAACGCCTCTCGACCCCCCTCGCTCACCTCTATGGCCTCCGGGGCTCTATTTCGGTCTGGTGCATTAGTTCTGTCGACGCGCGTTCATTTCTGACATTATAGAACGTTCCTTGTGCTTGTCGGCGTCGCTTGGTGTGGCCGCGTCGTTGCTCGGGTCGTCCAGCTTGTTTCGAGCTCCCTGAGGTGAGTTGTCCTCTTCCCTGTGCTCCAAGCGTTTTCGCCCGAGTTCTGACGCATTTAGCAGCTTCTTCGTCGCGAATCTACCGTCCTCATCGTGGCTTGACACTCCCGTTGCGTGTGCGTTGTCGTCGGTAAGCGTTTCGTCGCAGCCTTCCAACACCTTCCGCTCCTCCTCGAGCTGCAAGCTGTGGGGCTCGTTTGGGCGCTGCGCTGCTTTCTTTCGTTGTGCTGATCGTTTTTGTCAGCCCTCGTCGTTGATTGTATGAGCCAGCTCGCGCTCCATCTCTCTTCCTCGACCATGGTCAACACGTTGCGACGCGGTTTCGACCTCTCGATCTCCGCCTGGACATCTCGACACGCCCTTACGACCTGCCCGTTGGCCTGTGTCCACGCTTTGAGCGCGACGCTCCCGTGTCATTCCAACGCATGTACAATGAAAGCCAAGCGGTCTGTAGGATAGCGTGTCCTTGGAGACACAGCTATGTCCTTCAGAACAGTAACAATATCTGTACATGTACGTAGCTCGCGACGAGTATGATTGCAGGTGGGACGGTTCGCCGCGGCCCGGGGTCTCACTGCCCTGTACATCCCTGTAAAGGCATGTATTAACAGTGTATCCAATGGGCAACGATGACGAACTAAGGTAATACCATGCAATACACACGCCTCACGCACCACCTTTTTGTCAGGATGGAAACGGTCCAAGACGATGGCGACGCGTTTCCATCGAGCAAAGCGTTCTCGAGGTAATTCATGGAATACGCACGCGCGCAACCCTGTGGAGACTCGCCCACATTTGCAAGTTCTATGTCATCGTGGGCAGGTGGCGCTAGCACTCTCGCCGCTCATGATTGCGTCGGTCGGTGTTTCCGGCGATGCAACCTGATAAGGCGAGCAGGAGCGTTCAGCGTGCGATTGGGCCATGCCAACACCATCGCCCATCACAACACCGCATGTTGTTTGCATCGATGCGGCCTCAGTGGGCGATTCGGAACAAGCGCAGAGCATGGTCGCGGCTGTCATTCACCAGACATAGGAAAGCAACCCATTCCTTCCCGACCACCAGCCAAGAACACGGATTTCAATCAAATTCAATGGTGAGCATCGGCAACAAAGTACGTGCCCTCATAGTCAGCTTGGACAACAACGGTAGGCGACGAACTAGACAGTTGCAGCACCTGAGCGATGACAGGAGACACAACGCAATGATATTAAGTGCGGATCGGGAGTGGTGGATTTAAAGACGTGATGCGTAACCGGCTGTCAGACGCGCCGTAGCAGGGAGAACAGATGAGTCAAACAGATGTACATACCATGACGAAGTAGTGCAAACAAGGAAAAATAAACAAATATAAATATAAGCACACATTCCTGCAAGGAAAACAGAACAATTCATCCGTGTGATACCCTCTGGTTACCTTGTTTACAAGGTCACTGGGGGCGAGAATTGTGGCTGTGGTGAGCCTCAAAATTTCGCAGAGGGAAAACCGTGGAAAAACATTCCTTTAAAGCGTAGATATGTAGCTTTTGGATACCCATCGTACTTCGTTTGTTGCTTTTGGCATACGTGTTCATATGTACTTTGTTGCATTCGCCTGGGCATCAGTTCTGCTGGACAAAGAAAAAAGGTTTGGTTGAAGGATGTGGTACTATCGTGCGCGTATTCGTTGGCCCACTATGTGGGTTGGTTGATACATTCGTTACATTGTTCTAAATACGTGGTTCATTTACCTAGCTTTTGCACGGTGTTCCACCACTCTTCCGTTTCATTTGCTAACCTCGTTAGTCTTTCATCTTCGGCCCTTAGATACTCACTGGGATGGCTTGTTAGTAATTTGTCGTCGAAATCGCGGAGCAATCGGATTCCTTCTCTTCCGCGGCAACGAGACAAAGCGACGTAGATGTTGAATGGTGTTAGTGCACCGGTGGGGGGTTATTCACCTTAACTCCATACTCGTGCTGCATGCAACGTAAATGATTTTTGTGAACAAGGTACCTGCCGGAATACGGCCATACATCTAGTCAGTTTAGTCATCGACACTGAGATAACCATTATGTCGTCTTCAGACACAGGATCCTACCAAGGTAAAGTGGCAATATTTTTCCGAAAAGGAAAAAGCAAATTGATTCCGACGGCTGTGCAGGCCATTGACCAGCCAACTGTCGATTCGCGTTCCAATCCTCCCGAGGAGACTGGCAGTCGAGGTGACGGTGATGTCTTGCTCGAGGTAAGATCGAGCACAGCTCCTCGCAGGAGGCATTGAGCTGACAGTGGTAACAGACTGCGGTACCGCTGATTACATCTGCTCCGACGTTTGATTACGACGAGGTGAGCCATGAGAGTCTTTGCTGCCTCGTGTTGACACCACATGGCAGCCGCCTTCCCCGGCTGGGGAGGAAAACCCGGTGGGACTCAGTAGGCTTCCACCCGACTCTTCTGGAGTTCACCCACAACCGCCCCTTTGCCGACCAACGACCGAGTCTGTCAAGGAGCCCGACTCGAATCCCCAACCCGGAAATGCCAAGAATTTGCGTCGAAGCATTGTGGGGTGGTTCACAACCGTCACGAGGGGGGGCGGCCGCAATCAGACTTCTCCTTCGATGCTACCAGAGGATCCTCAGATAGGTACACGTCAACCTAAAGCAAGACCTGCAAACGCACGCCCTTCGAGATCGACGTACTTCCCCGCTCAGCGCCAGAAGGCAAGTGTAACCTCGTTTTCTCCTCGATTGCGCAGGGAGATCTGACTAGTCGGTTCAGCGGGCGGTGGCAATGTCTGCTGTGAAACCACCGGTTCGTTCACGCCCCATTACATTCACCCATGTCATCATTTATTTGTATTCCATTTACAGAGGAAAAAGGTTCCTCAAGACCCTGCTGCGCCGAGTAAACCATCCGAGACTTCGCGCTCGGAAGGCGGTCCTGCCATGGTGTCGGATAGTGCGCAGCAAGCACCCTCGGGTGCGCGGCACAACGTGACGGTTGAGGTGAGGGTATACCTTTTGCGCTCGGAAGCAGCAGCTCATGACAATTTTTGTAGCAAGCACACTGAAGGCCCATCATTGCGCAGAGTCAGCTTGTATGTTTCCTGCTTGGTGCCGTCATGGTTTTGCTGCGGCTGAAGTGGTGAAACGCGCTGAAAGAACGATCTCGATTCCCGTTATACGCACTGCCTCTTGTTTTCCACAGTCATACTCATGGGATATTCCACATCTTCCCCGGATACATTTACCCATGCTATACATAGTATCCTATGAGCCATGTCCATTGCCCGCGTGCTATGAGTCCATAGTGGTCGGATTAATTCATGCAGGTGTCCGCGTTGTCCCCGTCATCTTTCTCAACAAACCACCGCATAAGCTACATACCCACAGCCATGATAGGTGTGTGAGACCAGGCGGCGCGACCGACATGCATGTTTTCTGACTGAATCGAATAGCCTGGAATCTGTCCAGAGGCTGGATGACAACTGAGATGGGTGTCGAACAAGAAGAGTACGGTCCGAGTCCGATCAGTCTGAGAATGGCGGGATGATGTTGCCAAGAAACGAAAAGTGTCTGATTTGAATTAGCTTCTCGCCGAGTCGGCTCGAGTCGGGTTTAGACCATGTGGCTGTGCATGTCAGCCAGGTTCGACTTTGCGAGTTCGTCGACACTCTCTTTGGTTACGCCAGTTCGACGTCCGTATACTTTCTCGATTTCTGCAAGTCATCTTGTTTATATTAAACCTCAAACTAATGGCGCTATTGCAGCTGTCAAAGTCTAGGGTCGCGACCGGTCTAACGCCGAGGTCCCACCTCTAACAAGTGTAGCTATACTTTTACTTGGACTTCTTTCATCAATGCCTCATCACACCGCGCAGAACGACCGTTTTCACTCCACGGTCGTGACTCCAGTCTGTCCTTCGCGTCTTCCTTCTCCCTAGTCTACTCGTTTCACGAACGCTTCGTGTCCCCATCGATTCACCCGTTCCGACACAATAGGCTGTCAACATGTCCATGTCCTCGGTACACAGGCGCAAATCAAGCAAAGAAGCTCTCAATGGCGACCCTGCCGTGGTCCAAAATGAACGATCTCTCCCCCCGGTGCCTCCTCAGAACCTCCCTACCCCCCCTTCACCGAGAAGTCGCGTCCAATCAGCTCCTCATTCTCTCCCACCCTTGGGCCCTGGAATTCCAGCGAGCACCAGACCTAACGGACTCCCACCACTTGGCGTTGGTATACCCACTCGTCGACCACCCAATATCAGTCTCAACACCCCTCCAGCTTCTCCTTTCCGCGCATCGTTTGTTCCAAACATGAATACTTCACATTCCCGTACCCGATCAATCTCCTCTGGTCCATTTCTCCCATCAGTCCCGTCACCTCTCTCCGCCACTTTTCCTGCCCATATTCCTTCACATGCGTTCCCTTCCAGTGGTGCCCCTGAAGTCTATGTATCAGATGCCGATGCGCATGTTCCGCCAGGTCATACCAGACGTCATTCCCGCCTCCACTCCAGGAACTTGTCTATATCCTTTCCTAGACCCCATGCTACCATTTCCGAGGATGAACGGCCTGTGGACGAAGAGGCACCACCACCTGCCCCGGATCCGATCCTAATTCCAGCCTCGCAGTCCGATGGAGTTATTTTTCCCAGTGCTCACGTTGGTCAAGAGCTCAACCCCGGTTTCTCGTTCGGCAGTCTGCCCAAATCAAATTCGGAACCCAATGGTATGCGAGCGTCAGGTTCCAGAGTTTCTGCAAGACGCGGTCATCATCACAAACATTCGCTTTCACACAACTTCTTCTCCTTTCTCGAGCCGGGACAACCACAAAGGCTGGAAATACCGAATACAGAACAAAAGTTGCAAACCGCACCTACGCCCACGCCGGTCTCTCCGTGGGCTTCAAATGCGGATGCAGGGAAACTCTTCCCGGTGGCCGAGCCTATCCCACGTTCTCAGTCCAAATCTCCTGCCTCAGTGTCAAATTCGATATCGTCCTCCCAATCCAGCAATACTACACCTGAGACCATGAATGTATCTTCGACCGGAACAGCTGCGATGATCATCGCCTCTGCTCAATTCGCTTTAGGCGCGCTGTTGTGGACACGTGGTCAGAGCATCGGTTCACTCGCTTGCACGGGATTGGGTTATTGGGTCGTTTTCGATGCGTTGGGTGTGGCTGCACCTGTCATCATCGCAAGAAGAATGGGAGGGAAGATCAGTGGGATGTACGGGTGAGTCTAACTTATTTGCCACTTTCTTGTGCAGCGATTCAGCCTTCGGTTTAGTCCCGCACGCCGTGCGACCACGCTACTCTTTGCGCAATGTGTGTATTTGATGTTTGCTGGCATTTATGTCGCAAAAGAGGCTGTAGAACATCTGCTGTTATCTGCTGGAGGAGATGCCCATGGACATGGACATGGCGGTGGGGCCGTGAGAGGCGCAGGTGACGGACATCATCACCATTGGGGGGGACGAAAATATCGAGACGTTAGGGTGAGTCGTTGATCGAATACTCTCTTGACACCAGATCGACTCACTGAGCCCCAGCCTCCATTTTCCTGTCCTGCTCGTTTGTTTGTCCTTAGTCTCGTTAGTTGGCACCTCCGCTGTGTTTGGTCAACACGAGGTGCTAGTGAGCAGTAGGTGTTCATTACTTCTCACGCCTCGCCCCTGAGTAGCTTTTACCCCTGATAGTAACCAACAAGCATATCCCTTCCCCCCTCTCTCTCTTACGACCGGGATACCAAGCCCACCCGCCGACAGAGCGTCAAGCAGGTGCTCTGCGGATCTTTCGGAACCCATATGCGCTGCCACCCATTTTATTCTGCCTAGCGATCTTGGGGGCCGAAATGATTCTAGATGTGTAAGTGTACTCGAAAAAAGTTTATTCGCCCGTTCTCGGCTGCGCATCAACCCTATTCAATGAATTACGATCTGACCTTGATTTTCCTTCCCCAGCGCACACTACGCTCCGTTCGATCTTGCGCTTGCTGCGGTGGAGGTGCTCGTCACCTCTCACGTGGCGTTTGCTGCCTGCGTCGTGCTCGGTGGAGTTTTGCTGCAGACCGCGCCTCCGATGAAGATACTTCCTGCATTGAACAACGGCGGATTTGTTGGAGGGGGGCTTCATATTCCTGCGGGGATGAGTGGGCCTGCTGGGAGAATGGAAGCATTCTGGAGGGTCGTGAGAGAGGTGCGTGAACTCATACTGCTAGCCTAATTGATGAACTAACTTCAAAAAACGCGGTAGATTGAGCGCCACGAACACGTCGTGCATTTGCCAGCGCCACACGTGTGGCAGGTCGTACCCTCTGGGCAGCCGCGATCTCTAGACGTACACACCTCTGACGACGATCATGCACGTTCGAACGGTCATGCTTATCACGATACCCGTTCCCACGAGCATGAAAAACTGCATGGACACTCTCACTCGAAGCGCATTCGGAGCGATTTACAAACGTCATCGCCCACGCTCATCATCACGCTCTCGCCGCACGTGAAGCCAAGCCTCCCTGATGCGGACGTTCTCGCGCTAACGCGATGGGCGAGTTCACGCGTCCTTTCAGCGCTTTCAAAGAGCAGTTCTGGCAAGGATGGAGCAACGGCCGGAGAAGTGGAGGTCACTGTAGGGGTGGTGAGGGTCTGATCAAAAACGGGTACGTGTTGAATCTCGATCCCCGCTTCGACTCAATCGATCTAAACCCCTGATTTCTAGGTGTAAGATCGATCGTATTGTGGTGTCTGGGGTAGTCGATTGAACCATTGATTTTGCTCGTGCGCAGCAGGCTTGTGGATATACCCCCGGTTGACTGTCTGTTGACTTTGTTAATTCAAGGCAAATTGTTAATCGAGTTGGCTCGGCAAAGATCTTTTGAGCGCCGCCGCCGGGCGAGAACGAGTAGTATCGATCAATCGAGGGTGAGGTCACTCGATCTGCACTAAATTCAATCGACAGGGGCTCGACGCTCGATTAGGCAAGGAGGGTATTGCATAGGCGTCATCCAGCCTCGAGAGGGGCCTTTGACGATGCGCATAAAGGGCGAGGCTAGAGGAGCTGAGTCGACAGGGTTTCTTCCCCAAGTTGCTCTTCACCATTTCTTTCCTTGCCGATACAGCACAATCTTTCCTCGGCTTCTTTTATTCCAATATGACTACAAACGCTTACAAGACGGCTGAGTCCCTCAGACTCCAGGGTATGTTTGTTTTCATTCGTGTCCTCCGGGCTGACCTCCCGCTCTTGTGCGTACAGACACCTTTGTGGTCACCGGCGGCAACCGTGGCATTGGCAGGGCGTACAGCTATGCCATCGCTCAGGCAGGCGGTAACGTCGCCATAATCTACAGGTGCGTCTGGCCAGCTTTCTTGTTCATTTTCACCGCATCCGCGCTTTTTTTGTAGGCAATCCCAGAGCGCGCCCGACGTCGCCAAGGAGATCCAGGGCGAATTCCCCAATGTTAAAGTCCGGGTATGGACTCTTTTTTTTCACCTTGGACGGGGCGTTCGTGATCTCACGTTACTTGCACAGGCTTTCCAATGCGACGTCTGCGACTTTGACAAGTTGCAGGAGACCTTTAAGCGCATCGAAGACGAATTCGAAAGCGAAATCCGTGGTGTCATCGCCGTTGCGTCTCTTTGCTTATGATTCCCCTCGATGGTCGTGCTGATGCGTCGTGTCTGCAGAACGCAGGCATTTCGGTCGTCAAACCGGCGCTGGAGTTGACCCGCGAGGATTTCAGCCAGGTGTTTGGCGTCAACGTCTATGGCGTGTTCAACACCTGCCGTGCCGCCGCCCAGTGCGTCGTCTCTCCTTGCTTGTTCTACTGGTTTGACGTGGGCCGATCGTCGCAGGTGTTGGGCGAACAAAGGCCAGGAGGGG
>JBBPOD010000988.1:0-12364 GCA_038091255.1 Tylopilus intermedius | reverse complement strand
TTCGATCTAGGAGTGGAAGAAACATTGCGCTGATCATCAAGCCCACCGCATCGCGGCGCCCCATTTCGGTATCTGGGGGCTGCGCCAAACTCGTAGGGACTAACTTCAAGTTGAATTGATACCGCTCTGGCCACGTAAAGACATCCTTGCCGCATGGACCAGCCAATCTGGCACTTAACGAGACCAACTAAACCCAGGGGCGTAACGCAGCGGGTGTAACAGACAGGGTGCGGTTTCCACTGCAGTCGGATTCTAATCGGTCGCAATTGATACCGCCCAACGGGCACGGCGTAAAGACATCCTTTCGAATTGATCCACTCGTGCGTGCTTCAGAGAGTTTCAAAGGCTGCATTTGGCTTCGCTCGAAACTCCGCTGGCTGCTAAAATCGCGCGTTCCCTCCCCGAGTATTTCGCTGTGAGCGCTACGACCGTACCCTCACTCTCCTCACTCAACTTCTGCTGCACAGCTACCATGGCTTTGAGAGACGGAACATACGAAATCGTCAACATTGGCACTGGGCAATACTTCGATTTGAGGCAAAGCGAGCTTCATGAGGGCAATAATATCATCGGATACCGTGGACATGGAGGTTCCAACCAAAAGGTGAAAGAAAAGAAGGTTCATACTCCGTGTTCCAGAACTCATTAATGCTTGTCTTTGTAGTGGGTCCTCAGGAACGGTGAAGGTTACATCCGCCTGCACAGCCTTATCTCCCAGTCCGCCGGCGTCGCGACTACGGGTCATCAGCAAGTCTGTTGGATCATCTGATTGGCACTGTATTTGAGCTGAATTCGGTCACGCAGGGCTCCCGCGTTGTCGTCAAGGGAACTAGCGAGCATCTCATCCTTACCCAACCTGAAGTCGGAAAGTACAGGTAAGTGGCAGCGTTATTTCAATATTCTTTGCTATGCAAGATGAAATACGATGACTTGCCAGGATAGCCGTTGTGGACCAACAGTTGTTCTTCAGGCTCCCGAACAACGTCGACAATACGGAGGTGTGCTATTTTTCTTTATGTGCCAATCAGTATCAGTTATAACTTCAATCCAGGTCCAGTTGGATCCCGTTGGTCTTGGCAATGATCTCTGGGAGTTCAACGAAATTCCGACTAGGTAAATGTGGACGAGGGCCCGTTGCGTTCCAAGGAATTTGTAATTGTCCGACAGTGTGCTCCCGGTTTGTCCCTCGAATGTAATTGTACTGCCATTGGAATCGAGAGAAATTTCTTGCATTAAAGGAGATGACACGTAGCGAATTCCTGTGCGCCGCCGACAGTCCCCTCTTCAGTTCGTTCTCACCATTTCCATTTCCTATTGCCATGCTCCTCGCCTGATGTGCCGTCATCATCGAGCGTTCCACCACTGGCCGCCCCTTCAGTGGCACTCCAGGATAACACGATATCGATAATGCCAAGTAACCTCAGTGCTTGTCAAGGTTCGGGGGATGGTTACGGATGGAACCAAAGAGGAGGAACGGGGACGCGACAGTGAATGACCCTGATACTACACGATCGCATATCGCCTGTACCACTGATCCTCTTACCCGTTCCTAGTTACCACCGAGAATGGACAACAGACCTTCTTGGATGGCTGAGGGTAGATGTCAGCTGGTGAGTGTTCTTGTCGGACACCAAATGGGCCGACCTTGACGTATCACATACATAAGGAACGGTCGCAAATCTAAACCAAAGGTTTGTCGGGCTCTTGGTTACTTTGCCGTCTCTTACCTTACACCACAGCGTACATTGTCGACGAAGCGCGTAGATGCCAACCCTGCGAAGTGGGTACATCCGGAGATGTCTCCCATCGTGGACAAGGAACAAAAGAAGTGAGCGCGGAAACATCGTCTTATCCTATTGGTGACGAGCCCTCGAATGACACTTCCTTTCCTGTTAGGCGCAGCAAGCCAAGGACGTACCTGCACCCTCTGTCGGGAACGTTCTGGTAACAGTGCGTATTTATTTTCGCTAACCTGCATGTCGAGCTCACGAACCGGCTAGCGTCATTCAAGTTTGGGATCAGGAAGGGCCACAGTTTCGCTCACGCCATCTAAGTGGATGGTCTGCTTCAAACGAGGTATTGTGAATGGGATTGATGGATTGATCGTTATTGTCAGCTCTTGGAGAGTGGATTTAGGATTTTTTGAGTCTATCAATTCTCTGGTAGCGAGACGACGATGTGTTAGCCTGAGCTTTCATAGGAAAGGTTCATGCCTGATCGATGAGTCACGTGACTGCTAACTTACGAGAATGTGTATTCTCTTTGTACTAAGTTTGTAGAGACTTTGCTTGAATCCACTTCCAAGGTAATGCATGGTACAGACCCGCCCCCTGCCCGACGCACATCCCGAGTTCGCAGTTATTTCGTGGCCAGAGTTCACAGAGTACAGAGTCGAACATTGGCGCTTGGCGCGGGATGGCACTGGCCGCATCGTCCGTGGGACGTGCGTCTGTTCTTGGGTCGATGTAGGCGTGTTAATGGCTATGGTAGCCTTGCTGACGCGGTGCGAGGTGCGTCGTTGACGTATATCTTTCTCGTCGTCTAGATTAACGCGATCTACTCTCTGGAACAGAACCCAGCGTCTCGCCCCATGCTCCTTGGCATCGGGTTCGTGCTCGCGTGCCTCGTCTGGGTGCGCTTTACACAAGTGCTCCATGGTACGCTTCTCGCTCGCATGCCCCATTCCTTTCGTACTGCCCCCTCACGTCCCCCACCTAGAATCTCTCCTCGTCTTCCCCACGCTAGGTATCCAACTCGAAACCTATCGTGGGCACCCCCTCCTCCCTGCTCTCTCGACGACACACCAGTTCATCCCACTCTCAGCCCTCGAGGACGTTGTCATACACGAGGGCTTTCGGAGGTGGAATGTGCGGTATTATCTCGCCGCTCTGAGGCGGACGAGCGCGGCCAGCGAGGTCTCAGGTAGGGGTAGGATACAAGTGCACGTCGCGTTTGAGGTCAGCTTCCTGTCTCTCCTCTGCTTCTTGTATCTCGTGGTCGCGATAGCTGACCCAAACATGTGCACGCGCAGAACGTCTTGCCCTACTTTCCGGTTCTCAAACAAGTTTATCTTGGCGTCCAGGAAACCTTCTTCTTGGCACCCACCCAGGACGTCGAATCGGACAGAGACGGACGGACGCCAGACGAGGTATCCCGAACATTGGCATGACACCGTTCGAACTCTTTCGACGTCTCGGACACGAGTTCGGATGACCCCGGGCTTCGTCTTCGCGGCATGCTGTGTATTGTGACTTTGAGCGTGCCTTATGGTGTGTCCAAAGATGCTTCATTGGCGATCCATAGCTCTGGTCAGCGCGTGGACTGCTGCGTTGGACGAGGGGGCTTTCCGCTGGGTGTTGTACACTTGTTCCAACAAACTCTCTATGCGCTGACAATGGGGTAGCCGTGCCGATGAAACACTCAGGTGCGCACGACCGTCTCCGCCCACTTGTTGGCCCTCTTCGGTCCACAGCTGCAGATTACATCCGTGACATGCATGGACTCGGAAATAAAATGTGTCATCCCAAGCGGTCCGATTCTTTGTGTGCCCAGTGGTCGCTGAGAGGCAGCTGAGTCGCGTGACGGTGATCGTCATTGCTCCAATAGCAGCGATAACTAAATCAGACACTGCCAGACGGCCTGAGACCCAGCTTGAAACTACTCGTCGACATCACTGGCAATAGTAAAGTTCATCCAGACATCATCCCACCTGGCACCATCGGTTTGCCAGGCTGTGAGTGGTCGATTGATCCACCACTGTTGAGTGCTTGTGGTAAGCTTACAACCACGGTGTCAACCTACTCGCAGTCCAGCTCGTGCCAAGAATTGTGGACAGCACCCGAGTGGGCCTGCCAAGTTTCTGCTGAGAATGGGGTTTTTTCAACCACAAGCGCACGACGCTCTCCCACACATCGACCAAACGTTGTGGATCTTTCAGACCTATGTACCAACTCTATCGACTCGAAAACGAAAAACGAAAATGGAACAATCCACAATACACACATAGATACAGCGCTGTTACATTCATTCTCCCAAAAGCAACCATGGCGGATATCATCATCAACGCACACGCACACACTCAAAAAAAAAAAGGCAGAGGTCGGCAACTCAAACGAAATACGAACCCAGTGTCCGCCTCTCTTTACAACGGAATAAACGACAGCGGCTTCGACCCCGGATCACAATACACCCTATACACCTGCCCCAGCACGTCCGTCTCCAGCCCCCGGATGCGCAAACACCGCTGAAAGAGCTTCTTGTCGATCGTGAACTGCACCCGGCTCGCGAGGTGTTGGCCCGCGACGAGGTCCTTGATCACCCCCGCGATCCGTCGCTGCTTGTGCACGTTGATCAGGGGCTCGAGTTGCATCGTCCGCGGTAGGGACGTGAGCGAGTCGAACACCTCGGGATGACTCGGCGAGTCGAAGCTGACCCCGTGGGGGTCGATGGAGACAGGTTCATGCGGCGCCGTCGGATCGATGAGGTCAGGGAGCTTGCTGTACCGATACAACCGCGCCAGATAAACACCTAAGCACACAGCCAGCCAGTCAGCGCCTCCACGACATCACGAATCCCCACCCGCCACGCACCAATAAACGGTACACACGCAGACGGCGTGTTCCCCTCGGCAGACTTGCTCCACGATGGCGAGTCCGAGTTGCTACTGCTCATGATCGTCGACGCGTGCGAACGCACATCGATCGGCTTCGCATCCACCGTGGCCGAAATCGCGTCATGCATCGCCTTGAAGTCGTCCTCTGCGTTCACAAACTGCGACAGCTTTTGAAAGACTTGCATCTCCCATGGGTCCACTCGACCCCATTGACGATGCATCGCCTTGTTGACCCATTCGTTGCGCAATCCCGCCAGGACGGCAGCCAGCGTATGAAAGTTGCTGTGACTGTACGATTTCTGTACATGACACCGTCAGCACGACGTCCCAAGATCAAACAACGACGACCACGTACAAACGCGAGCCGGATAAACTTGGCCACAAGCGTATGCCGATCGCTAGGCGGCGTCATCACGATCTCCGACAAGACGAAATTGGCCATCAAATTGAATCGCCCCCGAACGGCAGCCAACGCGCTCGTCTTGTCACTGTGCCACGACTCCGCTTTCCAATGCACGCGGTCCTTGAGGTATTGCGCCCAGTCGAGCACGTTGACCTCTTGGCACGACATCCAGTCGTCCATGATGAGCTCCTCGGGTTTAATACCCATGAACAACTCTCGGTCGATCATGGAGAAATGTTGGGCCAAGACGTCGGCCTTGACGTTCAACACCCAAGACCGGTACGATTTACGACCAGCCGGCGGGAGAATCTTTGTAGGCGACGTGAGCGTGGGCACGAGTGCTGGGACAGGTACATGAATAGGCGGAGGCACAAGTGTAGGCAGGGGTGCGGGCAGGAGTGTAAGCGCAGGAGGTGGTGCCGGAGACGTCGCCGCGATCGGAATCGGCGAACCATGCGACGTCGACGGTCGAGAAGACACTCTCCCTTTCACTATCTCGACCGAGACGACATCCTCGGGCGAGAGCTTTGCATCCAATCCTCTGATAGATGGCCCAATGCCCGTATCGACCGACGTCAAAGGTGACCCATACGACGACCCCGACGCAAACGCAGAGCTGAAATAGTCGTCCGACTCCGAGGCCGCTGAGACCGTGATCTGGGATGGCGTCGCAGGAAGTGACGCCTGGTCCGCGAACAAGCTTCGCTGCGCAGACCCCGTCTCGTACTGATCGATATCATACGTCACGTCCTCGTCGTCCTCGTCGTCTTCGTCTTCATCAAAGAACCGCGGCCGCTCGTCGCCAAAGTCGCCCGCGGCCATGCGTTCCTGGATCGTCCGCACCCATCCATCGACCTTGAGCGCGTTTTCCCGGCGTCGCTGCGGATTGATCTGGCCCTCGAGACGTCTCAGCGCAGCGTCCACGCCCCCGTCCTCACCGACCTCGCTCAACGAATCGACAATCGCGTTCACCTGCCACTGCTGGATCCCATTCCCAAGGCCGGCGCCACCGACCGACACCGCCGAGTTCTCCGATGCGACCGAATCCCGCGATCGTATCCCCATCGAAGACACGCTCTCGCCAGACCGCCGAATAAACTCGAAATCCCGGCGCAACGGCAGCTTCCGCGGTACCTTCCTCAGCCCAGGCGGCGGTGGCACGTTCGAATGCTCCACGTGCACATCCGAGGACGTATCCGACAAGTCCAACTCGTCAATCGACACCACGTCGAACCGCCACGGGGGCTGCGCCTGCACCTGCGCTACCAGCGGATTCAGTCTCGACCGGGACGACAAGACCGAACCGAATGACTCCGTGGAGTGCGTCCGCGTGGACATGGTCGCCCTCGAGATGGCAGAGACACCAGACTTGTACGACACCCGTCGGTGACTCATCGCCGACGTCTCGGTGTGCTCTTCTTCTTCCTCGGTCACCTCAGACACGGACCGCAAGTGGTGCGACGACGGCATCGGGCTCGGGACCTTGCGCTCCACGTGCGATACCGGCTTCACGGGAGATGGCGGCTTGATCATCTTCAAGTATTGCTCCACGCCACCACGCACGCCCAATAAATCACCACTTGCGCTCAGCTCGAGGTCAAAGGCCGACACGTTTGCGGGGACTGCGATCCCCGTGTCCACCGCTTGCCGTGAGTTCAAGACGCGTTTCCATCGTCCCAGGCGTCCGATCGTCTTGACGAACACGCGAGACAGCGCGCGCTGCGGGAACGTGATGGGCGGTGAAGTCGGTGGCAAGATGGGCGCTGCGCCAGGTGCGACAGATATACTCGCTCTGCTCTGTTGAAGAATGTTCCGTTGGAGGGGCTGTTGGAGAATGGCAGACGATGCAGAAGCGATCGCGTTGGCCCTGGGCTGAGGCGTCACTCCACCCGACGACCCAAACGCAAACGCGCTGCCTGCCTCCCCACCAGTCCCAAGGAATACCGAGACACGCTCCTCTGGCTCGAAATCGAGGTCGACATCCGAGTCGTCTTGGTCCTTGGATATTGCCTCTGCGAATTTCTCGCCGAGGACGTGTGTCGGTCTCGGCTTGGTCGTCACGCTCTGGCGTGCAGAGGTTGTGCCATGACGACGGCGCGTATGGGCCTCTTTACAATCTTTGACGACCTTGATCAACTTGCGCACGATGCTCTGCAACCTCGGTGGTTTAGCATCTCTCCTAGAGATCATGGGGACAGGACTCACCAACCCGTCCTGGTGTCGCTTCAACACCGGATCCTTGACCAACGTGTTCAACCAGCTCGCCAACAACAATCTCAGCTCCCGATTGGGCAAAAAGTCCATCACAAAGAACGTCAATAACCAATACCGAATCGCAACAAATGTCCGGACCCGCACGATCTTCCTCGCCAAATCGTCCTGCTTGGTCACATGGCCACTCAAACTCCAGTGGAAGCGACAGATGAGCAGATGGCACAGGTCGACGGCAGATATGTATGTACGGTAGGTGAGGAAGAAGTTGAGCAGCTCGTCGTAGTTGAAATCCGAGGTCAATTGGGCGATCCAACGTTCGATGGTGGCAGCGAGGAGAACGCGACGGTCGTTTGTGTGACCGTTCGGATCGTCAGAGGAGATACGCAGCCTGGGAACGTCGACAGAGGGTTTTCCACGACGTGAACCAGTGGGGGAGGAGACACCCGTCCGACTGCCTTGAGAAAGAGAGAGTTCGTCCGTGTCTACGTCCGAAGTCAAACTCATCTCGCCCCACAGTACGAACCGAGGGTCGTCGCGAGGGGTGGCACTGTCGTCGGCGCGTAGCGACATCTTGATCGTCGTCTCTCCGGCAGAGTCTGGGAAAAAATGGTCTAGAAGAGGGAGACCCCGATAGGTCTGCAGTACATCGAATACCTCGATGGAGTACCGTGAATGTATGCTCGTTTCCGGGAGTGGCGCGAGAGCAGGATCAACTGGCGGGATATCAGAGTCGTCGGCAAAAGGAGAGACAGCAAGACGGGGCGATGATGGCGAGTCGGCGCGTTCAGGCTCGGGCGACAAATCGGCTTCGTGGGGTGAGGTTGTACCACCCCCAACGTGGCGCATCATGTCGTCGGCACGTGCAGTCAGACCGGACTCGAAAGATTGCATTTCGCGGAGAGCACGAGGTAGGGGAAGGAACACGGAATCATCGCGAGCGGGAGCGTCGAAAGTGACACCGTGACCAAAGGGATGGTGGATATAACTTGCGCCAGAGCGTCCCGATACAGAAGGGGAAGGGGGGACAGAGCCACTGGGCCACTGCATCGTCTCACCAAAGATGTCCCCACTGGGTTTCAGTTGGTCCTCGGGATGAACCTCCGACGAGAGCCCACGAGGCAAATCAGCGGCCGTGACGCTATGCGAATGGGTACGACCTGTGGGTGTAGGCTGCCTCGAAGGGTTCTCTGCAGCTGCCGTACTGGTCGCACCACCAAACATGTCCGGAATAGATCTTGTGCGTCGGAGGAATAAACGCGGCGGACCTGTGTCCTGAACGGGCGCCAATTTGGGGACCAGCAAAGGTTTGAGTTTGTTCTGTGTAAGAATGTTATGCATGCTCATACGCGATCTACCCCTAAATGAACGTCCGTGTGCGTGGGACATGTCAACGGAGGTCGACACCTTTTGAGCTTTCGATTCTGCCTCTGCAGCGGGCGCAATCGCATCGCGGTGTCTAAGCCCATTTCCCTGGATCAGTTCATTCCAAGGACGAGAGCGGCATTCCGTACTGACCCGACGCGATACATTTGCTTTCCGTGCTGGTTCACGAACGCGGTGATCGCATAAGGCGAACGGACGTCTTTACCGACACCGAGATACTGATCGTATCGTCTTTTGAGCTCCCTCGCGGCGGGCCCCGACGACGTCTCGACAAAACTGCCGTCGGCTGAAAAGATGTCCACGTTGGTTTAGTATTCCATCTCAGCGAAAGCGAAATGGAAGTTCGTGAAAAGATCCGAGATGGGACAAAAAAGACAAAAGAGACGGATAATGGAACGCGAAGCGTACTTACGTGCAATAGAGATGTCCGCCGTGGCGACTTCTGGCGGCAGAGACCCCCATTCTTCATCCGAAGTGACGATTGCATGGGAAAACACGACTGAAGACTGTGATTTGTTGAGGGAGGGAGTGGGTATGGGGAGAATGAGCTGAGGGGGTGGGTCGGAAGGCGGGAGGGACGGGGGCCTGGACGGTGAATGCGTTGGAGGGTCGATTATTGTTTCGGTGGTAGGGTGGTCTAAAAGTGAAGATGCTGATGCTGTCGGTGGTAATACAGTGGCGTCAGGGCCCAGGGAAAGGACTAGGTTCGTTGGAGTGGACTGGTCGTGGTGATCCGTGGACATCTCTGACATGGACGATGCGTGCGATGAGAAATTCCCAAGTTTAAAGCGATATCATGCAGGTTGAAAAGAAATGCGCGAAAAACGGGGTGCAAAGGCGTGTTGAATTTAAGCTTGAGCGCTGGATGCGAGCACAAGAGGTGAGACAGGGAACTCGAATGCAGGGAGACAAGGTCGTGCGATGTGTGTGGGTGGTGTCGGCGTCGTCGGCGTCGCTGCAGACTTGGGTGGCCTCGTCGTCGTGGTCGTCGTGGTCGTGGTCGTCGTTGGCGGTGCTCAACGCCGCACAGCTGCAGGGAAACAAAAGAGAGTCCTCGGTCACGTGGGATTCCCCGCCACGTGATATCGTATCTTGCGTCGCTTCCAATCACAGCTTGGACGGAGAGCATGTCCATCGTCACCATACGCGTACGTCGATCTCAAACGCCATGTATATTATATTTATTCATTATCCTCTAGAACGTCGAATTTCTCAACAACCCCGCGCGTTTCCTCGACCCGTACAAATTCCGCGTCACGTTCGAGTGCATCGCTCCACTCAAAGACGGTACCACCCGCCACCCCTCGTCCCCCTATGCCCGCTCATCCGTGACTAGATCTCGAATGGAGACTGATCTACGTCTCCTCGCCCGGAAACGAAGAACTCGATCAGGAACTCGACGACTGTCTCGTCGGACCCGTCCCAGTCGGCGTCAACTCGTTCGACTTTGAAGGCGTCCCACCAGACCCCTCAAAGATACCCCCAGAAGACGTGCTCGGCGTCGCTGCGCTCATCCTCACCGGCTCATACAAGGACCAGGAATTCGTCCGCGTAGGGTACTACCAGAATACAGAGTATGACAACGAGGAGATGAAGGAGAATCCACCCCAAAAAATCATCTTTGAAAGATTGGTCAGGGATATGAACACAAAGCCGCGTGTGACGCGGTTTCAGATTAAATGGTCCGTCGTCTCCTTTGTCTCTCCTGTGAGCCTGCTCATCCTCCTACTAGGGACGTCTCCCCGCCCTCACATGGTGGCGTTGCCGCCGCCGGTGCTGCTGCATCCGCTGCAGTGCCTTCCGCAGATGATCTAGATGGTCCCGACGAGGATGCTGATCTGCCGAAAACAAACGGCATCTCGTAGCATTGTAATCTCTTTGCTCATAAACCGTATACCACTCTGGTTACATGCTTTCCTCATCACCCTTGACCACAGGGAATCTCGGCAGTCTAGTCACTCGATATACTTTCAACACCATCTCCTACGCAAGCGACTTGCTCTTGTACAACAACACATATGCCGCCGAATCCTCACCTCCTCCATCAATCGTCGTCAACTTTTCCTTGGGGAATATAGACACCTTGTCGTCATCAAACTTGTACCAGTCTTCGTCATCGTCCTGTTTATTCCCGTGGAACGCGCTCTTCTTCACGAAGCTCATATAATGACCGGCATCAGCTTGCGCTCCCTTGTGTGTCACAATGGCTGAGCATCTATCAGCACCCATCCACGTCGCGCAGGATATGTAAGATGAGGCTCACCAACAAGGTCGTAAAGCCCTGTGACGCTGCACCCCAAATCTGCCTTCAACTCCGGGTCCACGAGTGCCTCAAGTTCGCTCAGCTCCCTGGCGCGATACACGCCTTCGTCCTCCAGCTCAACGGTCGCGGGGGCAGCCGCTGATTCGTCGACGCTCATACTGGATTCTCCGTTAGGAGAAGGCGCAGGTGCGCTCGCTGGCTGCGCGTTCCTGGTTCGTTTCCGAACTTTAATTCTCTCAGATCGTTCCTTCTCAATCTCCTTGAGGCGCTGAGAAACAGGGACCAACTTTTCCTTGAGCTCCGGGGTGACGATATCCACTGCATCGAATTCGGTCGTAAATTTGACCTTGCGCTAAGAACGGATGAGCGAAAGAATTTGGTACGACCGCTGGAACGTTGCTGACCATAATCTTCGTCTTTTTCCCGATGTCACGACGCCACGCAAACCGAACCATGTGCACCGTGAGGTAGGCCGGAAGACGCGACAAGCGAGAAGTCTGGGTGTAGGCAGCTTCGCGGCCCAATGAAGGAGAGGTCTTCGTTAGCTTGGAATTGAGAGACTGATCATGAATTAGGCTCGACGACCATTGCTGTCTGGAGAGAAACTCACGTCCGTGATACCCGTGTGCATATAGTTAGTCGAGATGGTAATGTTACACTCGATCTTGAGCACGCGTTCGATCGTAACCGTGGAGGGTTCTTCAGGAGCTTCATCGCATTTGAGCCTGAGATACGAGTCAGAACTTTGTGTATAGGCAGATCAAATGGGCCATACTCTCGACGCATTTCGCCGACCAAGAACTGATCTACAAGTTTTCTACCTGCAACAGACTCGCCAGAGGCGTCAATGCCGGGGACATCCTTGAGCCCATTGATCATCTGAGTCCAACATTCTTCCGCGTCTACAAGGAATATGAACACTGCGTGGGAGGAATATCACCTGCAGAGAAGTTACCTTGCTGGGCGAAACCCATCAATGGACCGGACTTTGACCTGTCCAGCTCGTTGAACTGGGGAACCACCTGCCTGAGGACGGTCAAAAATTGACCAGGAATGACGCTATTGGTAGTGCTAGACATGTTTTTGTACAGGTCGCGCAAAGCTCTTGGAAGAATGTCCAAATGAGACGATCTGTCATAAAGAGGTGAGCCGAGTAAGGAGTGACGCAGCAGTAGACTCGCTTGGTCAAGGCGACTTGAAGCTCTGGGACCGCTCGCATGGCTTGCAGTGTGGAGTTCATGTAACATGTGTTGCCGAGACTAGTAAGGTATCATTACCAGCAACAACGCGGATGGACAGATACCCACTTTCTGAGCCCAACAGGTAATTCGAGCTACAGACGGGTTAAGAGATTGTGAATGGGAATGGGGGAGTGCATTACCGCTTCTGCCATCTCTGCGTCATCCATATCTAGCGCATACAGGAAGCGATCAGACATGTCTCCACACAGGAACGTTTGATCTCACCCTCTAGAAACACGATGGGTTTT
>JBBPOD010000987.1:0-12379 GCA_038091255.1 Tylopilus intermedius | reverse complement strand
AGGACTGGGATTAGGATTAGCAATGATTAGGATTAGGATTAGGATTAGCAATGATTAGGATTAGGATTAGAATTAGAATTAGGATTAGCAATGGTTAGGATTGGTGATTATATGATGGGTGCTATGTAGCTATGGAGCTGGGGAACTATAGGTTGCTATGGGTTGCTATGGATTGCTATGGATTGCTATGGTCTATTCCTATTTTGGTTGTTGACACTGCCACATTGCTGTGGAGCTATGGAGCTATGGGCTTCTTTGGAATACTTTGGGTTGCTATGGGTTGTTATGATTGCAAACCGCATGTTTGTGGTTTACTGATGAGAATGGCGTGCGTCGTCGTCGTCGTTAGTGTGGCCATACCCTCGACCTTGTTGTACGACGAAGGACTAGCAGTAGTTATAATGGTGTGTGGTGGTGTCAGCATGAGGTGCGCCGAGGAAACCCATGCAAATTGTCGCGAAGGCGTAGCAGTGTGATTGGGCTCATAGAGCTTTGTGGCCGTACGAGGTGGCCTGTGATTCCAAGTTGATGTAACACTCCTCGTATAGTTGATGGAGGCGATAAACTTGGACATCGTGTTTGGTGATGCAAGCGCCAAGGATAATACAGCACACTAGTAGAGTGGGCGAAAACACGCTGACCTGCCAAGACGGTGAGAAGTAGGACAAACAATAGATTTAAACGGCGCACAGTAGTTCCAGAAATGAATGAAGTCCTGAAGGTGCTCCAGTGCGAGGGAAGAAAAGGCCCAACTAGTAGGCACGGTGCTGGTGGAGAGCTTTCAAGTTTAAGAAGAACCTGATGGTGGGGATGGGTATATTTTAACAGTATCGGGGTACAGCGGGTGCGGAGGATCGCCCTACTAGTTGTGCCAGTGGGCGTTACATTTGTGAGCAAGAGTCCGCACAGGCTGCGATAAAGAGCAGACTGAACGGGCAGGCTCGACTCCGCGTGGCTACGTGATCGCCACGCAGGTAACCGGCCGCGGCTGCGAGTGATGTGCAAGGACGAGGACAACGAGAACAGCCTGAGGGTATAGGCTCTGACTCGGAGTAACGATATTCGAACTTGAAGCCGTGGGAATGGGATGGCCGTGACCGTCTAACGGTACAGACGGGCCGCAACTTGAAGTTGAGTATATCTTATAGCACGACGCTGGACCTATGCGGCAGGGGCAAATGCCAGTGATGGATTAGAACACGAGACACGTACGAATACTTCAAATGACGAACAACAAGCAGAGTATACTGATACATTTTGTGCGGCATACTTAGTAGGAGGACTCGCTGCTCTCATTGCGAGATTTGCGAAGCATACACCCTATGCAACCGAACGCTCTCGTAACCTGCAGCGCCATAGAACGTGAATGTCGAAGGAGTGATGAACGGCGCTGCGAGAGATTGGAAACGCTCGTCTGCGGTAGGAAAGCTGTAAATGGTAAACGTTGGCGATCAATGAAAGGTACAGTTATAGCGTACCGACCGTGTGGACTCGGAGGTGCTTTGAAATGTCTCGCGCGTTCTCGCAGCCAAACCTGCTTGGTCAGAAGGGTCTGTTGTGCGGCGTCCGACGTCGAACGTGAAATGTTAGAGAGAAAAATGCATGACACGCGGCATGTACACGAACCACGTTCCGCGGGGATGGCGTCGACTCGGTACTTCAGAGTATTGCAGAACGGCAAGCCACATATTTCGCTGCGCTTCGCGCGTCTCGGCTCCGAGGAGGTATCAGTCACGGTGATGATCACTCACTAAATAGATTGTATGGCCGCTTCAATGAGAAGTCTTTCCGGCCACAACCAAAAGACGGTCAGACTCCTCGTTTGCACGGGAGGACATGAAGAGACCACCAAAATCAGGCTTGAAGTGTGAGCAGTAAGGACAAGTAGAGCATTGCGACGTACCCGAGTCAGATCTGAATTGCACCCCCTCCGAGGGTCGCCTTCCATTTAGATCGATCTTGTCCGTCCTACGATTGACGCTCTGAAAACCTGCCCGGCTCCAGGAATACATGAACGCTCGGTAGAGTTGTACACACCTGACTGCATGGCGACTCACTAGACGGCGTATTCCATGCTTCCTGGGCTGATCAGATCAGAAAGCGAACTGAAGAGTTGGAGATCAGATACGCAAACACTCAAGCAAGACTGAACTCACTGATTCGTTAAACAGACCCAGTTTTGTAGTCCGTTTGATTTCGGAGCCGACCAAACGCCGTCGTATTGGTCTTGAACCAGGAATATGCTCATGAAAACTTCGCGACGTTTCTCCAGGAAGGCTAACTTGACCAATGACGTGGAATCTTTGTCGACTGTAGACAAATGAATAGCACATAGTGTCTGAATGCTTTTCTGCTCTATTGAGCTCAAGTTGAGATAGTGTTGCGACAGGTGCTTACGGCAATTCTGGTAAAGAGAAGATACCCAAGAGCAGAATGAGGCCCCAGAGCATCTGCAAGCCAACTGGGATACACCAAGATGCCGAGTTGGGGATGGCATGGGTTCAGAGATCGACGACGTAACTCAGGAAGATGTCAACTATGATTTGAAGTTGGCATAGCACAAGCATCATACCACGAATGGATTCCGATGCCGTCTCTCCATTGTAAAGTGGTACGGTGGCTTTTCTTGTAGAGTAGATGTTGAGCGTAAAGCATTGAGAATAAGGAGATGGGACGGACCTGACAATGCACCGACACCGAGGCTAGCAATGAATCGTCCTATGGTAATTTGGGCGACTGAATATGTGGTGCCCGCTTGAACTGCCACACCGATAGTAAATACAGCAGAGCACAAGAGAATGGAGCCTCGTCGTCCCATGCTGTCCGTCATGAAGGCTTGTGCAAGGGAGCCACTACAATGGACAATCGCGAAATCAAACCACAGAAATCCAAAAAGCAAACGCATACACGAAGGTCCTGCGGAAGACCGTCAAGATTAGGAAATTTGCCCATGTAAATCAAACTCACCCAGAAGACAGGAGCAACGGAATGACATTCTGACATGAGCTGGACAAGTAATATATCCCCTCTGAGCTCACTTGGCCGAAGCCCCCGTGCGGTTTGGTCGGCCCAACACAACGTTACCCGAGGGCGTCGAAAGGTCATCAAAGTCGCCGAACAAAGTTGCCTCCGACAAGAAAGCTACCGTCGTCTCGTAGGACGCCTTAAGCAGTGGTGAAGGATTCGTTGACAACCCTTTCCGGTTAAATGGTTTATATCTACCGTCAAAAGTCTATTGAGCGTGATCTCAGTGTTTTTTTCCAAGCTTCCCCACGTGCTTACCATGTAGGCGCTAAACACTCCTCCAACCTCGCGCAGGATGGCGGCGCGTGCCATCTCTACACCATAAGCCTTCAAGATAGAACAAATGTCGTTGGAGTAGATGGTGTCAAAGTCGACAATACTGTCGCCCGCACCACTCGCAAATTGCCAGATGCCGCGGAAATTTGACCCATTGATAGCCAGCTAGCTGTATTCCAATTAAGTAACTTCATGTCAATAGTTATTTCGACAAACCTGGGTGGTCTCCTCTTCTGTAGTTTTGAAGCAGTCTACTATTTGGGGAATTTCGCGGATGACGCTCTTGCGGCAGGCGCGCTCTACGATCCCAACCAAGAGAAGTTTTGGGAAATCGGCAGGGAACTATAATGTTAGTTCGGCAACCATTTGCGACGACCAGCCACACTACGCACTTCCAGTTCGAACGAGCATGCCGATCCCGAGAACTTAAAGTTCGATGCTTGGGTGAAGATTTCGAGGAACTTCTCCGCTATGTCTTCCACTTGGTTGCCAAGTGTGGGAGGACCTGTTGTCTGACCGCTAGCTTCTGCTTCGTCTTCTCTTTCTGAGTCATACGCCGCTCTATCGCAGCGTCATCGAATTCTTCATTATCCTCGCCAGACTCATAGGAAGCCTGTTCCTTTCTCTGCCAGACGCGCTTGGCACTGTCACCATCGCCGTCAACCTGCTCACTATCTGCATCTCCAGCCTTCTCAACAGGCTCGTCTCCCTCGGCACTACGATTGCGTCCTTGCTTGCCTTGCCCTTGCCGAGTTGGGCTATCTGCCTTTTAAGGTCTGCGTCGAGTTTCTTCATTTCCAGTTGTATCTCGCATTTCAGTATCGAAGGAAAGCAACCCCCGAACACAGCAGGGATCTCCACCACACCGACGTCGTATTCTTCAACGTACTCCCCTTCTGAGTAGAAAGAGAGATCGATAGAGGACTCCGTCCAACGGGCATCACCTTGGACCCTCAGGCATTCTTTGACAGTAACCTTGTCGGTAACTTGTAAAAGAACAAGTTTGCTGGCTCTCTTGCAGAACGTTGTGATATCGGCGTCTGAAGCGCCGGGTACGACGCGCATGTTCATCGATGGTGTCTTTGGCTTTTGGGGGGCTGTCATGAATATCTCTCTTAGACGCGGGTTCCCTAGCGTGGCGTTCGCAGCACCATGACTTACAAGCGGATCAGTGACGCGCGGGTGTTGATAATGTCACTTGCCAGCGAAGTGGAACGTGTTCAGTGTCGATGATCTGCGTTGAAGGTTCGCCAATTCTATAGCCAACACGGTAAGGATGTCACAACGCTGGTAAGAGAGAGACATACCCTTGGGAGGCCAGTGGACCAACTGCTTCTCCGGGCTCAACAAGACTTCTCAGATACTTCGTGTTCATCAGAAGGCGGAAGTATCGAGGTTTCATGAGATGTTGTCTGCGCTTGATTGTCTGCTTCTCTTCCGAGGCCTTGGATTTGAGAGTCGGAGGGCTGGGGTTCAGATAAGCATCTATGGACTCGGCAAACTCCTCCGAGGTACTTCCAAGATAGCGCGAAGGACTGTACAAGTCGAGAGTAGGAGCCATCTTCTCACGCGCCGCTGATTCATAGCGGCTGACGCGTGTCTTGACTGCTCTAGGACCTTCTTCATATAAGCGGACGCGTCTTCGTCATTGATCGCACCGGCGATGCTCTTCGGTTGGTACAGGCTGAGGAAGGTATTCTGGTTTTTCGCGACGAATTTGAACTGGAGAAGGTGCCTCTGCTTGGTGACATCGAGGCCGTCCCCAGGGTATAGGAATTGATAAACGGAAGAGTCGCTACCACGAACGGTGTGGTCGTAGTGAACACGAACTCCTTCCAAGTCTTTTATGAGACACCGTTGGAGGTACCCTGAGCGAGACGCTTTCACAGCTGTATCGATAAGACCCTCTCGACCAGCCATGCAATGGAAGTAGAATTCTCGTGGCTTGACACCCGTAAGGAATCGACTGGCCAAATGATTTGAACGATGGAAGGGTTTTGCTACTGACCATGACTGGTACTCGCCGACCCTCTAGCTCCTGTTGACCAAGGGCACAAGATATCTGCTGGGCGTTGACTGCGCTACCCTTGGCACCAGCCTGCGTCATTGCCTGCATGTGGTTATGGGGAAAGTTGCGCAGTAATCCGGAGGGTATACAAGTATCAGCGATCGATTTCGTGAGTTTCGCTAACTTGCTTTTGACGGTGACATCAAGACCTGCCATTTTGTTATCATCCCGCAGAACGTCCTCGAGGAGAGAAGTAAGTGCAGCAGGTGCATCCTCTTTTCTCTCACTTTAAACAGTTTTCGATGGCGCCTTCTGTACCGAGGTTAGAGTTCTTCTGCAAGATGTTGGTTCGATTTTTATCCCCATCGGGAGTTAACACCAGATCGTCCATGCGACGGAAACGCCTGGTGCTGCAAGAATTTTGTAAATAGACGGCTGAGGATACCGAGGAGTCATCCTGCGACAGTTGTTCCGTATAACTCATACACGGAGTACACGAGTCCATAATCCGTGGCACCAAAAGCTGACTTGTCGAGCACACCACGGAGTAGTTCACCATCGAGAATGACAATCTTGTCTTCCAAGGATCCCTTTCCCCAAAGATTTCCCGGGACTTCAGAATTGGACTCTAAGTTCAAACCCCCGGTGTTGTTAGGCGTGATGTTTAAGAGCACAGTGGAAACCTAGCCAACATAAGTAAACTTTGAGCGTGGCATAAGAAACGACAAACCACTTGTTTCCCTGTCCAGAGGGGCTTCGGTACCCATATGGTGGGTGGAAGGGTCTTGAGGAAATCGGATGACGATTCACCGCCTTCCGGTCGGAGGGACCCGTAGAGAAGCTGATAATACATACACCGGCAACAACATGATCCTGTATGAAACCTCTCAGAGGTTTCCCCGATGTGGGCACAAGATATTGATTATCTGTATTGGCGATGAACCTGGCTTCTGCTTGAGCTATCGGGTTCTCTGAAAATGATCATGAAGCGGCTAGAAGGCATGACGACCAAGCAACATACGAAGGAAATGGATATTCATCTCTGTAAGACTAGGTTAGCTGTGACGGAGGCAGGGTGAATAAGACACAATTACCATCGCCGTCAAAGTCAGCTTGCGAGAGGACAGATAGGCAACCGAGAGCTTGATATGGAGATGATGAACATAGACATACTAGTACCATTATAAGAGTTACTGCAGAGGAAATTTGAATCGAAAACTCAGTAAATGGCAACATGGCGCTAACCAGTTTGCGTAATGCATTCTCGCCTTGAAGAATGCGGGCTTTATGACACGTCATACTTGGTTTATGCAGTGTTGGTTGTCGTTTTGTCGAAAGATCATTGCGTCCACTACCGCTTGCATCCTGTGGTGTAAAGAGCATATCCGCAATAGCCTGACGTTGTTCCTTCGTCATCTTATCCTAATGCGAGATTGAAGTTCAGTCAACTTTGATATATGCGCGGAGAAAATCACCAGTGATTGTAGGCGTCCATCTTCCAAACTCCACCATCGTCGCACCGGGATAGTTCTTTGGCCCATTTATCACCCATTGGCGACATTGATGCACATTCAATGGAGTGACGGGTTCTGGAGAGGTCAACTTTCTAGCAAAGACGGGTGGAATGACGGAGCGTGCGGCATAATTAACAAGTTTGCCCTATAGTACATTCAGTTAAAAGCGAGCCCGAGAGGAACTTTGGTCACAGAACATTATATGTTTTCGGAAGAGATCCTCCTTTATTTCGAGACCCTGCTTTATTCCTGGAGGTGGCAGCTTTCCCTGACGAACAGGCTGCGGATTTTTGTTGCTATCAAGGAAGCTGTTCACATCCACTTGTAGCTGTATTTGAGCTTCAAGAAGCGACCCGAACAAACGTCTGCGCGAAGCATCATCGGCAGTTGAGGTCTTCACAGATGCAGATCGCGTAAACGGTACGATGTGTGAAGAACTCTGGCCAGCAGCTCGTTCTGAGGGTTCTCGAGCAGTGTTTCCCCCAATTTTGCCGGGGGTCGAAATCGCATTGGTGGTACCACTAACACCTCCATGAACAACATGTCCGGGGAGACTAACGATAAGCCTTGGCGCGAAACAGGGGCAAAAGGGTCGTATCGACCAAACAGAAGAGAGCATATGACGGGCCAACTTTGGAAAAGACGACAAAGATGGGCGCGACATTCCCTGGGGCAATGACCCTTTCGTTGCGACCACGTATCGTTTTGACTTTGCCGCTAGCCGATTTGGGCAACGTCCCGTTATGAGGCTGGGACGGTGCTGCTGCTTCTGCTTCTGCTTCCTCTCCGTCCGAATACGTGGTTTCCCCTTCAGGTTCTGAGTCCGAGGACCCGTCGACATCGTGGAGTAATTGGTCGTCTATGCTCGGATGGTATCCGGCAGCTGCTTGCTGTTCGGCGAGAAGCACATCTGGGCGTCCGAGTCCGACGGCCCTATGTCGATTTTTTTACTTCGTGAAGAGGTCATATTCTATGATCTTGGTGAAGCCTTCTCTGCGGAAGGTGTATGCAAATCTATTACACGAGCGTGAGGGGAATAACAGTGGGAAAAAGAAGGACGCTCACGCCCCACAATTATGGCACTTTTTTGCGATGGCTATCTTGATGAATTCTTGTAATGATCGCGCTTACTGCTCGTAGCACGGGCAAGATGGGTAGCGACGTAGATTTCAAGGCGTTTCTCAAATTCCTCCTCAGATTCATCTCGGCTGTCTTCATCACCATCGACGCTCGCCAACTTTATCTTGATGCCATCCACGCCATGTGCAGCCTCGAGAAGACCATGTTCTAAGAGCCGTAGCTTAGCGATGTACTTAGGCACCTAACCTCCGAACAATTCATTCAGCGCAAATCGATGATGTCGAGAATGAAATTGGTTCCACACAGACCGAGCGGTCTTGAATTTCTGACAGAACAAACAAGTTCCACGGAAGATGTTATACATGTTTGCCATGAATAAAGGATGGTAGACAGGTGAAGGTGGCTCGATGTGACCGTAATGTCCGGGACAGGTGAAATAATTGAGATGGCATGTTGCACAGCTGTAAAGAAACTATTGCAGCAGAGTTACATCTCTGAGTGAGACAACTCACATGCCTTGCCGATCACATGGTTCCAAAGCTGGATCGTACAGACCGCCTACATTGGGTCGGTTTAAATCATCGAGAAGGACGGGGTTTACTAGTAGTATCTGTTTCACGGACGTCTTCCGTAGAAAGGAATGAGAATGATATGCTCGAGACCGTGGAGGGTACAGAGATGGCGACGTTCATATTGAGTGCGGAATATGCCAGAGACCTGAGTTCACAAGCTCATCGATTGGCTGGTGCTGCCAGTGGTAAAAGGTCGGTAATAAACTTTTCGCTCATAGTACGTTCGCCACAATTCTCACAATGACTCTCACGTGACATTTCCAAGACAAGTCTAACTCAATGTTCCACTATGTTTTACTCCTCCCCTACTTTTCGCGGACTTGGGTTTCTGAGCTTCGCTTACTAGCTCTGTAATCAGCTTATTGTACGTCTCTGAGTCCTGCTGCAATGCATCGAGCGTTTGGAGAAGGTATGTCAGGAGCGAAGACGTATTCGTCGTCTCCGAGCGTAGGTCTGCAAGGTATTTGTCCAGCTTCGGCAGTGGTAGGAGGTTCAGTTGATCTGCGAAACGGTTATGACGCATGTGAATGACAAGCGCAATGACTCACCTGCACCAAGTTGTAAGACCTCGTCTATCCTCTTTAGGTCTAGCTCCAGCTTGGGGCCGAGGCTGAGCTGCATCACTGTCGAAGTCCCAGAACGTAGAGGCGGTTAGGGCGTATTTGAACGCGTCCCTGCTCGTGAATTGTTCCGGGACAGAGGCCGACTCCGGATCGGTCCGTTTGCGGCTCCTGGGGGAGCAGATACTGGCCGAGTGGAGATGTGCAGAGGGGGAAGAGGCTTAGCGGTAGTTTGTGGGAGTATCTCATCCAGGCTGACAGGAAGTCCAAAGGTGACCGAGTGTTGTTGTCGTATACGAGATCGTACCCAACTTATAGGTTCCATGAGTGGCGGTGAATTTACAAGCGACGAATATCTCGCGACTACATTGGATGAGCGGAATAAAACGAGCAAAAATGTCACGCACACACCTTGTTGAAGCAGTGAGTATTTGACCAATGCCTTCGACTTGTCTGATGTCTTCGTTACGGGCCAAACTGGATAGATTATATGACTAGACTGGGTCCAAGATATCCTCGATCTGTAGACTCAAATCTTGCGCAGAATACAGTGCATCTAGACGGAAGGACCTCCAAGTTGTCTGAGACGATGCTGGTCCCCGTGTTTCGTCGCTGAACGTTGTATCTTCCTCGAAGGTGAAGTTAACGTCTGAATCCCGAACCTGACGTATGAAGTTTGGCATGATCAAAATTCCCTTTGGAGGGGGTGAGCCACTTAATGTCAATGACAGTAGAATGTGGACGTACAGAGATCACACCGACGTCATAGCCGAAGAGGAAACCTTTGAAAGGGCACAACCTAGCAACACCAAAAGTCAAAAATCGTCGACAGTAAGGTGGGCATAGCTCACCAAAATCGCACGGCGAGCGGAAAGTAATCACCTCCTGAAATTAGGCATGAGTACCTTGCCAGACCTCAGGACTGGCGCATACCAAACGCGATGAAAATTGCGAGTAATATCCTAGTAGCTGGTCGATTGGTTGGAACCTGACTTGTTTTCGCCATAGCAGATCTGCCGATATGACGTCTTGATCAAAGAGCAAGGCGAGTGGGGGATCAGAAATCAAAATCGCGACACGCGAACGTACCCACGCTGACCATTTGCGTTGCTGTGAAAGTTGCCTCTTAAAGATCAGAAGAACGTCCGCTTGTAAGGCCACCTTCACCGTAGACTGATACGAGGAATCATCAGCGGCGACTTATGAGTGAGGAAAGCACCTACTCAGTGTCCCCGCAACCTGACCACCCATACAGACGTCAATCATTGCCTTGTACTCGGTTTGAGAGACGAAATACATGTCACGGCTTCGGGGAGCTGAGAGGTCTGTCAAACCATGCCACAGCACCGGGTGAGTACCAGACACGGCCATTCACAGATGATAACGCACGACACCAAGTGCATGACCCCGTGGGGCGCATGTAACTTTATGCAAAGGCATCGCACCCTCCGTGTCATTGGGGCTGCGGTTCCACCTGAGATGCGGCATTGCACCGGGGTCAAAACGGCGTTCACCCGATGCTGGAGATGGGGGCTACGACATATTTTAAACACGGTGGAAGATAATATCTTACCGCTCACCTCCGAATAGTCAAAGTCGGATACCGGCGTGGATGTGTTTGGCGGAAGCTCGACCTGTTAGCACAGTCGGTACAGTGTTCCGGCAGGTGTGATACCCAACCCTACCTCCAACAAAGCGTATTGTTCTCGATCTTGGTTCGCAGACTCCCCCAGGCCCTCGGATCGACGGTCCGATTGATCTCGAGACTTTTCTTCTCGGGGGGTTTGAGTCTGGATTTTGTGGTACATTTCTAGACAGGAAGATCAGTTTACTGATGGCAGACGACCAACACCAGGTTATGATCCGATTAGAACAGCAAGGTCACCTTTCTTCGGAGTAGGAGCGTTTGTCAACTCACTATCTTCCTCATTGGGGTATATGGACCGAAATTGCTCATCGTCCATCACAATCAGCGAGGCCAAGAGCATGACGTCACTGGCTGAAAAGGTATTAAGCAAAACACTACAAAGCGCGATAGCGACGCTTCGTGAAAATTAGCAAGTGTGATGTAACCGGAAGAAAACATAAACTTACTCCTTGTGTAGGAGTGGGGGCTTACTGGAACCTTCGGCTAACCAGAGGGTTGAATCACGGGGACCGAAGCCTGCACCGATCGAGTAAACCTTGACAGTCGGTACATCCACGTCGTTAGTCGAGACTCCAGATTGTGGTGTAAATGTTTTTGTCGTTCTGAGGGACTTGCAGACTTTTACCGCAAATTTGTCCGATACGTCCTCGTCGTCAAATGAAACTTTGGTTATCCTGCTTTGGTCCTGCTGGGATATAAAACATTTGACGCGCCGGATGATTCGCTCACGAGTGAGCGAGGGGACACGTCTGTTTCGAGAGCCAGAGGACTTGATAGTATAGCGTACATACGCTCCGAGAAATTGCGAACTCAATTTGTGGTACATTTCTAGACAGGAAAATCGGTTTACAGACGGCAAACGACCAACGTTGCACATACCTTTAATGACCTCTTCTTCTGGGGCCAAGAAAGCATGACCACCGAAGTCATGGTTTTCCCCGTCACTGATCACCACTTGGTATGCTGGTAAAAGCTTGCTGTCATCCGTATGCTGCCGGAAACCGAGGAACATCGGAGCCTTTCGCATCGCATCTTTGGTGACATCAGGTATGGAGTCAAATTGCGAGGCAATCGTGCGCAAATCATCGATATACCTAAGGAAGGGTGAGTCGTGTCTCACGTCGCTGATAAACAACTCACAGCTTGGTATCACCCTTAAGGGCTTCTGCCATCTTACAGGCAATATCAGCTGCATCCGGTAACTTCTTGGTTTGAGTCTGGATTTTCTGGTACATTTCTAGACAGGAAGATCAGTTTACCGAAGGCAGACGACCAATGCCAGGTTATAATCCGATTGGAACAGCAAGGTCACCTTGTTTCATAGCAGGAGCCTGAGTGCTTGGTACTTTGTCCTGTTTCTCGGGATATATACGACGAAACTCCACCTCGTTCACCGAAATCAGCTCGGCTAAGAGCATGACGTCATAAGATGAAAAGGTATTGAGCAAAACACTACAGAGCACCACAGCGATTCTTTGTGAGAGTTAGAAGGCGTGACGATACTAAGAAACAAAACATACTCGTATTACGGGTGCGTCTGCTGACTGGAACCTTCGGCCAACCAGAGGGTTGATTCTTTGGGCTCAAAACCAGCATTCTCCGAGACAGACTAGGACCCCACATCCACTTCGTCAGCCAAGACACCGGGTGGTGGCGCAAATGTTTTGGTCATTCTGAGGGACTTGGAGACTTTTACC
>JBBPOD010000986.1:0-12389 GCA_038091255.1 Tylopilus intermedius | reverse complement strand
CCGTAGCAGAGCTCGTAGGTCCAGTTGTATTAGAAAGTGAGCAATGGCTTATTTCCCATAGATACAGAAGGGTGCCAATGGCGCTAGGGCTGACGATACGAAGGGCATGAAGATTGCAATCATTGATTGGATCACACCGAAAGGACAGACTCTCAACCCTCATATTCCGCGTAATGTGAAAGCCTGCCGAGGATTTCATCACGAGCGCACAGGAGCGCTGCTCTGTCCTGCCAGCCTCGATTGGGCTAATGTGGAGTACGTGCTCTTGTTTTATTAACCTTTTCACACCCAATGACTTGCTCCAGGATCAAGGAGAAACTGCGCAGTGGACAGCTGCAAGTCGCCGGCGACCAATGGCCGATATTCTTGTTTGCGAATTATACGTACGACCCCGAAGACCCTTGGAATGGGTTGCTGCGGAGTGGGATCCTGGTTTCAGTGAGGTCGCGCACATTTTTATTTGCTCGATTGCTGATACGCTGTATAAGGCATTCAAACATATCTTCACATCCCCTAGTTCCGTTGACTTAGATGAGCCGAAGGCAACACGCTCGAGTAACGCCCGCATTCATGGGATGTGCTCCATTACAAAAGCGTCGATTGCATATGTTGCCACGCAAGTAAGTAGTGGATGCATCATGTATGGCGAATGGATCTGAGTGCATTGAGCAGGCTCGTTTTGCCTTGACATCGGCCCAGGTCTTCTCACGCAGTGACCTCACGACGGATTCTGAGCGCTTTTATAGCAGCATCCTAGAACTCCTCGACGACCCTGATGAAAAGGATGAGGTTAAAGAGCTTCTGGCATGGTGGAACCGGTAACTGTTTTGATCTAAATGGATGACAACTATTTAATATTCGTATAAGCCAGATCTTCCCATCCAGTACTGAAAGTGCACGAGTGCCGTCTAAAAATAGTGCTCTCGCGAGAATCCGCCAGAAGCGAGCCGAAATCAAGGCCTTGGCTGAATCCGGTGGTGGGGTTTAGAGAATATTAGACAACTAGATATTGTGTATACAACAATCTGGTAGAGGCAATTCCAACAAATTTTATTATCATATGTGGCTGGATTATGACACGAAATATGAACCCAATGAGGCTAGTGGCTGTATTCTCCATCACTGACAGTGGTGCTCACTGCAGTCACAAAGGCACGCATGCTCACCTCTCTGCTGTGGGGGAGTGATGATCACTCCAGTTAGAGAGATACAAACTATTCATGTATAACTCAAAGATACAAATGCTCACTTTTGTATTGTTGGTAATAGTGCTCACTGTGGTCACAAAGGCTCAAGTGCCCACTTTTGTATTGTTGAGAGTTATGATCACTCTAGTCAGAGAGATACAAGTTATTCATGTATGACTCAAAGGCCCAAGTGCTCACTTTTATATTGTTGAGAGTGATGATCACTCTGGTCAGAGAGATACAAGTTATTCATGTATGACTCAAAGGCTCAAGTGCTCACTTTTATATTGTTGAGAGTGATGATCAATCTAGTCAGAGAGATACAAGTTATTCATATATGACTGAGTGACATCAATTATTACTTTTGTCTAATTGACTGATAGTATCTTGGCCATAAAGCTTTCCTAGCATTACCTAGTATGATCTAATGATGCATCATTGTGATTGAAGTCATAGGTCTATATATATAAGATAATTTTATATATTGGATTATCCTTTGAGTAAAATTTTCCTGATGTGGCATCCGTCGTACCCGTCGTCGTTGCTGGCTGCCAGTGGTGCATGTGGAATGGGCGCTGGTGCTGGCACTCATCATACCCGTTGTCGTCATCGTCGTCGCTGGCTGCCAGTGGTGCAGGCACTGACACTGGCACCCATCGTACCCGTCGTCGTCGCCGCTGCCGGCTGGTGCATGTGGCACGGGCACTGGCGCTGGCACTCGTCATACCCATTGTAGTCGTCGTCTGGTGCATGTAGCACCCGCACGTGTCATCCGTCGTCATCGTCCTCACTGGCTGGTGTGTGGCACCCACATCCGCACCCGCATGCGTCGTCGTCATCATCATCAGGTGTGGGTAGCGTGCCACAGCGCAGTCATTCTCGTCCTCACTGGCCGGTGCGTGGGGCGCTGGCGCGGGTACCCGTCGTCCCTGTCATCGTCGTCGTCCTGATTCGCTGGCGTGTAGGCACTCGCACCCGCATGCGTTATCGTTGTCATCATCGCCCGGTGTAGGTGGCACGCCACAGCGTTGTCGTTGTGGTCCTCGCTGGCTGGTGCGTGTGGCACGCACACACGTTGCGGTCGGTGGAGGTTGCATAGGGCGCGTCGCACGTCCCGCCGTTGCTGTCGTCATCGTCATTGGCCAGTGAAGGGCGAAGGTGGTTGCGTACGGCGCATCGCACGCCCTGTCGTAGTCGGTATCATTGGGTGGCGAAGGGAGAGGATGGTGAGGGCGTTGGTGGTACACGCGGCTCGACACGGCTCGTCGTCGTCATTGGTCAGTAAAGGACGGTGGTGGTTGCGTACGGCGCATCGCACGCCCTATCGTAGTCGGCATCATCGGGTGGCGAAGGGAGAGGATGGTGGGGGCGTTGATGGTACACGCGGTTCGACGCGGCTCGTCGTCATCGTCGTCACCGTCATTGGTCAGTAAAGGACGGTGGTGGTTGCGTACGGCGCATCGCAAGCCCCGTCGTAGTCGGCATCACTGAGTGGCGAGGGGAGAGGATGGTGGGGGCGTTGGTGGTACACGTGGCTCGTCGTCATCGTCGTCGCCGTCATCGGTCAATGGAAGGACAGTGGTGGCGGTTGCGCACGGCGCATCACACGCCTTGTTGTGGTCGTCTTCGTTGGGCGGCGAAGGGAGAGGATGGTGGTGTAGGTTGTACACGCTGGTGGTGTCGTGGTGGTGGTATCGCCGAAGCCGCATCGCACCACCGTCGGAGCGGGGCGGGGCGGGGCGGGGCGGGGGCGGGACAGCGTTGTCGTGTCATTGGAGGTGAAGTTGGACTGAAGAAATTTTCAGCGCACCAAAGCTGCTTACTCATGCTTACCCAATCGAGTGCGTGAGTACCACTTTAGGGCATATACGGCGGAGGTGGTGGATACGAAGTCATGGGAGTAGGTTGAAAACGAACCGCAAACGAGCCTTTCTCTGGACCTGATCCTGTTCTGCTTCTGTATCGGTGGATGACCCAGCCAGTGAGTAGTATTAAAGATTCTAGGAAAGCAAGATGAGCATTTCGCACACACAAACGGAAAGTAAGCATCATGATACCCGCGGCACGTTCACGGTCCAGGGCCGGTCGAGGCGATACGCAGCAACCAGTGTTTGGGGTCTGCTCTCATGCATGGCAGGGAGTGGCTGAACGGACGACCACGTTGTGGAGATGAAGTCGAAAGTGGCATCTTGGCAAATGACTGCAGGGGTTCGAGAGGTAAGGTGGAGCTCGGACCGGTCGGAAATCCATATTTTGGAATGTGTAAAGCCATCCCTGTAGGACGCTTCAGCGGTAACTTGTTGAAAGATGTCGATGTTGGCGAAAAGGCGTCTGTAGCAGAGCACTTTGAGCCAGGATTTAGAGAAGGCGACGGCGGTGGGTTGACATGCAGTTGAGGCCGTGTCGGTACGCTTGTCGACAACGCAGGCCGAATATATTGCACAGGTGATGTAGAGCACGCTTGATGCGTTGTAGAGTGACACCTCGACCGGCTGGTGGTAGGCATGGCAGGAGTAGAAGTAGTGGGCAGTAGCCAACGTCTATTGCGATACTGTGTGCGACCTTGGCCACTTCTGACTCTCGGATTCCTTTGAAAGGACGAAACCCTTGAGCAAGTTGAGCCAGGACTCGTACTTTCCCCCCGATACATAAAGGGTGAAGTTGACACCCATGAGGAATTCTCTCTCCATGCGGTTGATCTACGACAAGTCGATTCCCGACGCCTCTGACCGAGTCCTGTTGGTATATGTGTTACTAAGTACTGTTAGCGCGAGCGGCCAGACAATGACAAAGCCAAGAGACGCACTCATCCAAAAACTTGCTTGTTTGCCATCATCGTGCTGATCTGGACCGTTGAACTGGATGCGTCGTGCGACTGAGGCGGGCAGCAGAGGCGCGATGTGGCACCGGGACTCACCCGGATGCATGGTAGATGGCTGACGGTCAAAGTGCGTTATTGGAGGCAGGGACGTCACGCGTGCATTGGGCTGTGGTAAGAGCCTGGGAAGGGCAGCAGACAACGAAGGAGCAGGGAGACCAGCATGCCTTGTCGTATGCCTGCATGGCCAGGGGTAGAAGGGGTCAGGGTGGGAGGTGGGAGTGCGCGACTGAGCAGGGGAGTGTAGAGAGCCTTAGTGCTCCTACATGGGAAATCATGATGCATTTGTGGCGGTGGTTGTACCGCTTGTTGCCGTCGTGTTACTAAACACTGTTGGCAAGGGCCAGCACATTGTCTCGTAGGGCAAGTCACACACCATATCATCGTGGTGCCGCGAAGGGATACGCGCCTCGTCATCATGACGTGCAGCGGAGGTCGCGTGGTGTCATGTCAACTTTGCCGCCGAAGCCTTCTCCCTCATCTTCCGCCAACTCCTCGGCAGCTACTTCACCGTCGACATCCATCTTTCCAAGCCTTCCCCAAAATTCGGATGCTCAGCCAACATATCGTCAAGGAGGGGCACGTACGGCCCAATAAAGCGGTTCGCGAGGAGCTGCTGCATCACGTTGACGAGGTTGCACTGGGGCTCAGGGTTTGTCGCAAGTTGGGGGGATGGCTCGCGTTGAGCAGCGTTTGGAGTGCAGAGACGATCCACGTGATCGTGTCATAAAAGACGAGGATGGGATGGTGGTCGGTGAGGTCGAGTGGCCCGATCAACGCAAGGGTGAGCTCGAGGCCACGGGAGACGTAGGATGTGTGATTCATGAGTGTCGGTGACCAGACCTGGTGGAGTAGTACGTCGTACGTTTTCGTACGCAGCGGTTTGCTTTGGCGATAAACACCTTTTGAAGCATAGTGAAGAGCGGGCCGAATGGTTCGAGGAAGACATACTGTATATACCGGGGGTGCTCTCCTACTGCCCGCCAACGACGATCGACGCGTTCGGGTAGTGCGTCGCAAGCGCATGCGGGATGGGCCCGGAAAACGAGGGCATCACGGGCGTCATCTCCAGCCAGATCATTGGACGGCAGGAGCTGTTTCTGCAGGGAACTGGTCGTCGACCCACTGCATCAGCAACCATCTGGATCCACGCCTGGACACGCGGCCCGACAAAAACCCGTATATGTCGCTCAGCCTGGGATCGTGAATGGTTTGGACGATGGCGTGGCTGAACATGACGGTGTTGAAACGATGGAAGTGCGTGCCACGAGCGTGCCGACGCACGAGGGGACTTTAGGCAGCTCGTACAACCTCGATATTAGACTCGTCCTCTAGATATCGACACCGGTATACTCGGTGAGGTACCTGTGTGTGCGTATGAGCGTCGTCGATCGAGGAGAAGAGGACACAATCGGGGACGGGCGTGTAGAGATCAAGGCAGAGTTCTGTCAATCCAAACTGACCTTGATCTCCAACCCATAGTAGAACGATATCCCTAGGCATTGCGTTTTGGTGGGATAGACCGCGCCAACTTGGTCGTATTCGCACCCACGGTGCACAGCGTGGCGAACTGATCTAGACAATACCCAATTTCGAATGACGTGGTACAACTTTAGAAGGTGACGCGTACCTCGCTCACTGTCCATCCACGTTGGTTGGTTGAGCGGCCCTCTATAAGACGTGATGGCGACATCCAACAACGGGCTGCGATGAACGCCGGACATCAAGGCTCTCCTATCCCTCACCTTGGTCAGGATGGATACGAAGGCGCTTGGAAGGGCCAGCTGCCCAGATGCCCCACGATATATGCCCTTTTGTCTCGCACGATATTCGCTGTCAGACGGGTTGTACGGTACACTGCATTTAGTGCCATAAGTAAGCTAGGTGACCCTCGAAGACACGAGGTCACGGTGGTCGGGACGATAAGACATGGCGCCATCGGCCACAGCTTTGGTCCTGATCCCGAGGTGAGCTCGCCGTCCACACACTGTCTTGGAGAACGTACACGTAACCATCAGGGCGGCAGAGGTAAATGTTGGGGGCTTCGAAATATCTTCGAAGGCTGGAGAACAACCATTCACTTGCGGCGAACCCCCCACGAGAAAGACAGACTTACAGAAGGTCAAAGATAGCCAAAGTAAACCAGAAGGTTTGTCTCACCTTGATGGGGGTCGGGGACGCTCGTTGCTGCTTCCTGAACGCATCGACGATCTCTTACAGGTGGTCTACGACGACCCTCCTGCAGTAACGTAAGTATTTGGACCCGTCACAGAGAAATGTCCCACTAGAGAGACGAAGCTGGCCTGAACGTATGTCGAACTATGGGTCTTTGTCCCGGACGGTACCAAATTTGATGTATTGCGGATCCTCAGCATTTTGGAGACGAAGCCTGGTCGTTTTGTCAAAAATATCCGTCGTCTGTCTTACTATCTCCGGGTTACCTTGAGCAGCGCAGCAGCCCTCCGCGTAACCAATACAGATCCTTGTAAGCGACCTAGTCATCGGTGCGTTAGAGGCTGTCAGCTTTCATGTCTACGTACTCACATTCAGCAGGTACAACTTCATCGAATACGCGCTCAAATTGATGGTGCTTCAGCCAGCATCGATCATGACGACGCCCCGCCCGCGCGGTTGCTCGTCTTCCTGTCCCGAATGATCGGGAGAAAGCACCGGTGTCCTCGAGAGCGTTTCCGACGCCAGGAAGTTCGGTGCAAGCTCGCTTCGCCCTCTGTCAACGAGTGTACCCAATCCTGTCCCTCGGGCGAACTCGACACGAGACCTACTACTGTGGTCCTTCCCACCCGTACTGGGATGGGTGAGCACGAACTCGGAGTGGTTCTCAAACGATTTCCAGACGGCGTGCGAGTCTTTGATGTACTTCTGGGTGCAATAGAACAGGTAGCGCATAAAGCCGCCAGGACGCCGACAGCCGATTTTCCAAAGGAGGTAGGGGGGAGGTCATCGTTGGCAATGTGGGACACAGCGAGGTGCTTCGCGCGCAGGTGTAGCTTCCACCTGATCGACAAGGCGCCGCGTCAACCGGCCGGCCCAGGTCAGGGATGAACACACGCACCACTCGAGATCCATTGCTGACCCTCGGCTTGCTCAATGACGCGATCTTGCAACGCCTCCGTACCGAAGGCACGAGGAGCGCCATATTGATCATAATAGACGATAGACGGTATCTTGCAGTTGCCGCCTACGTGCTCCTGTGCCGGATACCTAAGTCAGCACCCTATACATTACCAACGTGGTCTAGCACGAGGAAGACGGACCTCGTCCATCCGCATCGGCATTGTTCAAAGTGAAGGTGCCGAAGGCAGTGTCATTGGGCGTCAGATGAAAATGGAAGGACTGACTGCGCGGTGGGATGCATCTCTGGACAAGGATGTAGATGCCATCGACGTTTGTCGTCAATGCCTGCGTCGCAGTCCCAAGCGCGACAAGGGCCGCACGAGTCCAAACACATTCGAGTACGGTCTGGAAGCCGGTCAGACAAAGTTGAACCCCCTAGTGGTCTCTAATATTGTATAGTGTAAGTACACACCTGTCGAACCCTCTAGTGGTCTCTAAGGAAAAGCTACCGTACGAAGGTTCGATGTACTGCGTGATTAAGTGATTGATGGCTGTACGATCGCACACCGTTTGACAAATATCGAGGCTGTCCAACTGTATCAGCATCCGAGAGGAAAGCCAAGTATAGCTTACGGAGACATTTTCATTGTTGCAACTTGCTGCTGCAGGTATTGATGCGACCACATGGGTGGATACCTAATCAAGTCAGTCGCCGTGTCATCACCAAGAGGATACCAAAACTAACTTCCGGTCAAAGTTCCAGGAAGAGAATCGTACGTCATCTGTTCAACCTGATGTGGTGCAATGATCGGGGACTGTACATTTTCCCGCTAAAGACGCACTCTGTCCGCAAACTCGACAGCCCCGATGACTTGAAACAAGTACGATCCTTTAATCAGAGCCGGGAGCGAAGAAATCGTGACGAAGAAACTCACATGCGAAAACATAAATTTCCTGATTTTTGTGACGCCCAACAGATTGTACAACAGATGCATATTGGGGTTAGATCAACACCAATAATCTGCGCCGGTCGTGTTGACCAGGTCAGACAACGAAGCCCCAGGCAGGCCGGCCAGGATGACCAGAAGGTTGGATGGAGCAGCAGAACGACCTTGGTAGTCATGACCTAATCCTTCTCGAATGAAACAGGGCCCACATAAAGCAAAAATGAAATCGACGAACCTGTGCTCTTGACGGTAATATTGACGTTGTGAGCAGTCGCCCACTTGCCAATGGTACTCGCGTCTTCGGCATTTGGACCGAGGCACTGTAAGGCGGGGTCGTGCCCTAATAGCCCGTTGCATCACTAGTTGAGGGTTCGTGGCGCTCAGAGCGCACCTTGATCAAAACTACACCCTTCCCAATTTGACCATAAAAGTGCCACAGTGACTGCTTTGCGCTGATGAGTGCGTCAACAATGGACATGGAATTCAATACATCGAAAACATGCCCGAATGTCATTGGTGTACCCCGCAATCACTGACTTGCGCGCATCTGCGTTGTAGAGCGGGTCAGAGGTGTAGCAGACAGCCGCCCATGGTCTGGAGGCGTCCACCGAATGAGCTGTTCAACGCAGCCCAATCAGAGGCACTCGGCCAATTGTTAGACAACGTTACAAATGACGGAATGGCGGTTACAAGGACTGCCGTCACCATGACAACGAGCAAGAGAGTCTTGCGCATGAGCGAGTGGAGGTGCCGCATGGCTTGGATGCAAAGGGCTGTACATATATACGTGCCTTTCATTGGCGGGATCTGCAGGAATAACACGTTCGATGGTGCGAGTTTCGACAGCGATGACACCCGTCGGAATGCCACCCAGCCTCGCTCGACCAATGACAACAGTTTGTGCCCATCCCAAGAGCGTTTCTTGGAAAGAACCTTTGTCGAAGAAGCCTGGCAGCCACTTTGACGTCTTTCCTCAACCTTGCCCTCGATGAACCAGCGTGGATCATAAGGCCCCTGGGTGGAACGTAAGCAATTTTGCGATCCCAACTATCTGGCGTTTCGCGAGTGGGCAGTGGATTCCCCTTGACTTCAGGGACATAGGACAACCACTGCAAGATGTGGGAGACCCCCTCTAGGTCGCTGGCTGCAGTCAGGTGGGAGACGCCATTCTTGTACATGGTTTGGGTACCGCCAAGTCGAAGGTTAGAAGTATAGACTTCGCGACCCAGCACCTTGTTGAGTGCGGGTACGCCAGTTAGGATGATGGGCTGTCCTTCGACTTGAACAGCGCGCTCACCCAAGCGGACAAGGTATGCGCCAATGCCGACAGAGCGGGCGGTCACCAATGTGATGGTGAAGATATCGTCGTAGGCACGGGACGTTTCTCCTGCGATTAAACCAGATCCCCTCAATGACTCGACCCCGAGACCATCTTGAAGTCCAATGATGTCAGTGATCTGGTAACGAACCTCCCCATTCACCTTGATCTCCGTCGTACGAATGGCAGAGGCAGCCGTCTCTTGCACTTTGAGGTAATTCTCATGAGTCAAATAGAGGTATTCGAAGCCTTTCTCCGGATGAGCTTCATCATTCCAGGCGCACGTGAAGAGGTTCATGACCTCCTCTGCGAGACCGATACGAGCTCCCGAGTTGGCAGAGAGGTAGATTCGAGGAAGGCCTTGGGAGCGTGTGACGAGGAAAAAGAACCGATCTTGCAAGTAATGTCGTTTGCGACTACGACGACCTTGCGACCATCAGGGCATTCGGGTGTTCTAAGAGTGAAGACCCAGGTGTTGCCTGGGGCACGATCTACTTCCGCGAGTTGATCATGCTCGTCGAGTACGAGCTCCTTCGCTTCAAGTAGCTTCTTCGGAAGGATGAGCGACAAGTCGAACGTTCGGGCCTTCATCCAGAGATTGTGAAGGGCCTTCGAGAATAACTCGGGGAGTCGTGAACGTAAGTGGTACCAATAAGGTGGGCTTGGTAACGCTTGGGTTGCAAAGACTCTTTCGTTGGGAAGGGATGGCTGACCGGTTGGAGATGCAAGGGGTCTTTTTCTCCGATCGACTTGAAGATCGTGGCACCCTTATCGGTGGTGATTTCCTGGTACCCATGGAAGTTGACAACGAACCCGGATACATTTTCGATGATGCAGCGGATACTAGGAGTGACGATGCCTTCCTGGTTCTCGAGAGCGATACGAATCTCTGAGCCAGTGGCATGCAGACGCCAGAGTCGCTTGCCGCGGCGCTCGATGAAGGCCGAGATAGCTTCGAGTACATCTTCATAAGAAACCTGGAGAGTGTAGGCGAAGTTCATAAAGATATGGTTGACATCAGCGTTGCGGTATTGCGCGCTGACCACCTCCAGTGCGTCTAGAATGCTGGTCACCAGTCGGTCCGTCTCGGAGATGAGGTACTGTTTCGTGCTCATAGAGCCACGTAAACGGCCGGGGCGACGCAAAGCGCGGACGAAGAAACGGTTGTCGAGCTGGTTCTCTCGGGCAACGGCGTGGTACATGTGGATCTGCCTGGTCTCCACGAGTACGGGCGTGAGCTTGTAGTTAGACAGGCGACTGAGTTCGAGCTGGAATGCCAATGCAGGCTCGATATTACGGATAGCCTGTTCTTCCGCCCAGTCACCGTTGGCGCTCCTCAAGGTGAAGTACATCGGGTATTGTCCGCGTTTGCAGATAAGAACTGATACACGTCGGACACCGTGCTTCACGAAAGTGGCATTGCGATCTTGGACGAACTTGAGAGCTTGCTCTCCCCATGCTTCTTCAGGTATGTCATCCGCTTTGTCGAAGATGCGAAGCGCTAGGTTCATCACATTCGGCGGCTCCACACTGTCATAGCGTTGGAGGAATTCATCGGGGTCGAACACGAGAACGAGGGCAGCGACCTTCTCGAATCCTTTGGTGATGGCGGCCGAGTCAGAAAAGGAAGCGATGACGCCAGTACGAATAGGCTGTGACTGGTTGCGGCTAATCAAATAGGACAGGTCGCTGACAGATCCTTGACGTTTCGGGTCGCTGTGTGGGGTTAGATACCGGCGGACAGGAACACAAGCCACACTTACGGAGTGTTGAGGCTAGGGTAGAGGGGGGCGAATGGGAACGTCCAAGGTTGAATCGCCAAGTAAGAGCACTTGGGACATCAGCAAACTAACCCTTGTCTGGCCAGTACTGGCCAGTGCTGGCCAGAGTTCCAGACCTTCCAGAAAGGTCCCCCTCTGGCCAGTACTGGCCAGTCACTTTCCAGACCATCCCAGAGTTCCAGACTTTCCCTCTAGCCAGGACTGGCCAGCCACTTTCCAGACCATCCCAGAGTTCCAGAGTTCCAGACTTTTAGTGACATTTGTTAAATATATATACTAGTATACTACTAGTACTAGTTCATTCTAACTACTAAAATTTTTTTCACTCTCTTACTTGATCACACAATGCTTTAGAGAACACAGATTTTATTTTCATACTAAATAATTGGTACATTCATTAGCCTCACCCTCATCCTCACCTTTATCCTAATTCTAATTCTAATCCTCATCCTCACCCTCACCCTCATCCTGATCCTCACCCTCACCCTCACCCTCATTCCCATCCTCATCCTCACCCTCATCCTAATCCTCACCCTCACCCTCATTCCCATCCTGATCCTCACCCTCACCTAATCCTCACCCTCATCCTCATTCCCATCATCCATCCTGATCCTCACCCTCACTCTCACCCTCATTCTCATTCTAATCCTTACCAAAAGTGTATCAAAGCATGGTCAAAGTATTGCCAAAGTGCAGTAAACAAATGTTGAAAAAGCAGACCAAAAGTGTGGTCAAAGTGTTGCCAAAGTGTAGTAAATAAGTGTTGAAAAAGCGAACCAAAAGTGTGGTCAAAGTGTTGTAAACAAGTGTGGAAAAAGTGTGGTCAAAGTCTAGCCAAAGTGTTGTAAACAAGTGCTTGAAAAAGCGGAGCAAAAGTGTTGTAAACAAGTGTGGAAAAAGTGTGGTCAAAGTCTAGGCAAAGTGTTGTAAACAAGTGCTTGAAAAAGCGGAGCAAAAATGTGGTCAAAGTGTTGTAAACAAGTGTGGAAAAAGTGTGGTCAAAGTCTAGGCAAAGTGTTGTAAACAAGTGCTTGAAAAAGCGGAGCAAAAGTGTGGTCAAAGTGTAGTAAACAAGTGTTGAGAAAAGCGGACTAAAAGTGTGGCAAAAGTGTGGCCAAACACTGATAAACATGTCTTGAAAAAAGCGCACTAAGTGTGGTCAAAGTGTGTCAGAAGTGTGCTAAACAAGTGTTGAAAAAAGCG
>JBBPOD010000985.1:0-12390 GCA_038091255.1 Tylopilus intermedius | reverse complement strand
CTCAATCAAGTATTTCGGCGATATTATTGTTTGGTTCCAGCCGAATTGTAGTGCGGATACTTTTTAGGCTACTTTGGCATCCAAACAACGGCATAGCACGATCTTAGGGTTTCAGTGATGCAAAGACGTGCAATCGACATGCCGCGAGTTCGTTCAACCTGGACGCCAGCGTCGGGCACCCGGCATCCTTCCCTTTGCGTGTCTTGTCGAGCGTCCTGTGTGGCGGCGTGTGGGTGATGAGGATCTCGGTATCGGCGGGTATCCTGTTGTATATCGCTGAGAGCGGCGTGAGCGATGCAAAGGTAGCGTGCGCGCTAGCGTACCTTGGGCATCTGTCGTCGTTTCGTACTGGAAAGCACCCTGCACATAGAACGGCGCTGCCTATGACAGTCTGTCAATACGAGTAATAGCAATCTAGGAAACAGGGCAACTCACTGGCGAACCATACACCTTCCATACGCGTCCTGTCGGTGAAGTGATATGCAGGGGTTTGTGCTCGAGGTAATGGAGCCCAAAAGCTCGCTGGCTGCGCACGTACGCCTGAGTTCGTTCGATGGTCTGGGTAGCAACGTCCACGTTCAGCACGGCTACTGGACATACACGACCCAAGTGGCACGCACGCTTGAATCGAACCCCCATCCAAGTTCGCCCCACGTATGATCTAGACACAGCTGCAGGCGACGACACTCAGAGCCGACATCTCAACGTCGTCGTCGAATACACACGCACATCATGATTCCCAGCGACGATGCTACGGGCCCACGGGATCGTCAGCAACGCGAGACCTCAGTTGAAACGGGAGCAGCGCACATTTTTACGGGGTGATCGAGCGACTTGAGCCACTCGATGGTCGTCGCCAGCTGCGGTGGATGACCCCAGCTACTCAGGTCGCCAGCATGCAGGAGGACGTCCCCAGAAGGAACGCGATACCTGCGCGAGTGTGTGTCGGAAATGCAGACGAAACGAGTCCAACCAGGGCCAGGGCGAGGAGGGAGTTGCGCTCCTTCGATGTCTATGTGGATGGCGTAGCTTGGATCATCCATGAGATCGGTTCGACTTCTGTGCAATCTGGCGGAGTGCCTGTGAAGCACAGCACGCAAAGGCTGTGATAGCCTCGAGGTGTATAGGAATCGATTCAGTGTATGAAGAGAGTGTGGTTCACATTTAGTCGTCCATGCTACCACCTAGGTCAAGGTCTCTGAGGATAAACACCACCTCCTCTACGCGCATCTCCAACACGTCCAACATCTCTCGTTTTCGCTCCCACTCTGCCAGCACCTCACGTTCCATTCGTGTCAACAGGTTCTCGTCTTGAGCAACATCCGTCCGCTCCCGTTTCGTTAGGACAGCCTTCACGCCGGGCTCTTCTTGCTCCGCCTGTCGACGCGCACCAATGTTGAACAGCGTCTTGTAAAGACTGGCGAGCAGCGCCGAGTACGCTTTCGTCAGGTCAACGTGCCTGCAGAAGAACTCAGCACACGCGTGACCGTCAGCGTCAGTCTCGTGACGACCCACCAGAGGTAAAATGTGCGTGTCGGATTGCGGTCTGCGGTCCTTGGAACCTCCTGCGTCGAAATCAGAGAATCGGATGAGAGCGCAGACAACAGTGGTCGGACGTCCTTGTTGGCCATCATCGCCACTTTGGCTATCTACATCGATGGAATCATCAGATTGTCCTCTTTATTAGCCAAACGGTACCAGTGACTCACATGTTTCTCGTCCATCTTCCCAACGTCCAGCAACAACCTGACGATCCGTACACCATCATCTCCATGTCGCTCTCGCGCCACGGCTTCTAACACACGTCTCCTCAACCGTTTACTGATGGTATCAAACTCGACGCTAATCTTGTTGTCGCCGAGACTAACATAGGATGCCGCTTTGCCAGCAGGCGTCGGATTGTCTGCACATGCCAAGAGACCAAGGTAGTCTTTTATTGAAGAGGAGTCCGAGGGTTTCTTGGAGGTAGTCTCAAGTCCTTCGCTCAGGTTCTCGTCGTCCGGAATGAGCATTCCAATAGCCGCAATAGAAGTAGCGTCTTGAGGTGAAAGAGGTCAGTGCTCCTTGTTGAAAATGCAGGCGGACTGACATACCTGATCGTATCTCAGAAACAGATTTCTGCTTCGACTCGGTTGCTTTGAGGGTAGCCCACATCACTACAGCGGCGCTATGATTGAACCGTTCTTCGACAGCTGTTTCGATGAGCTACGTCTACTCCATTAATTCAAGATCAAACATTTGTTTTCGCGAGATCGTACCTTGTTGCGGATATGGATGTTGAGCTTGTCAAAGTTGACTCGAAAGTAGATTTCGTTCTACGAGCGTTAAGAACCTACAGTGAAAACGACAACAGAGTACTTACATCTACGACATCTTCGGCTACTTTGTTTTTCTGTGATGATGGCCAGGCAGAGGTTCAATCTCGATACACAACACAATGAACATAGACATCCCTACCTTGGACGAACGGCCGCTCGGCACCTCCTTGGCCTTCCTTTTCTGAACTAACCGGTCAATCCTTTTTGAGAGCGACAGATACCCCAACAGGAACTCACCAATCCGACTTTTCCCGCTTCCTCCTCTTCTCTTCTAAGTCTCACCTCTGCAGCAACCTTGGCCTGCCGAAGTTCCTTGGCGGTCGGAAAACCAGTAATCTTAGCCTTTTCCTCAGCCTCATACTTTATACGCTTATCCCGAGGTGAATTGTGAGACAAAAGGGTGGACGGTTTGAGATAGGACTCGGACACGAGTTTGTACAGCGATTGTGAATACATGCTGGAACCTAGTGAGGCGTCAGCATTCCGCTAGGGGAACTACAGCACGAGACAGGGAACCGCACTTTTGGGGTCATAACGAGACAGGCGTGAAATGATATCTGGTGGCCGAAGTTTTCCATGATCCAACACGACCTGTACGATCTCCGCACTCTGACGACAGGACGGTCATCAGACGTTGATCAGTCCCGGGATGGGGAACGGAACAACGGGAACGTACCGCCTTGCCAAAGAGCGTCTCCGCCAACCACACGTACCGCCCAAACCTCAACCGCAAGAGACATTCGAGCGTGTTGAACTCAAGCATCTCGCCTGCGTCATCCGCGTGGGAGTACCAAAGAATGTTGTGCTGTATGAGTACGATGATGGATGCGCGGACGGTGCGTGGCTTCATCCCGGTGAAACGGACGATCTGTGGGAGGGAGAGCCGACCCCGAGTCAACAGCACGGAGGCGACTTTCTGGCGGACGGATGAGAGTGAGTTGTGAGTGTTTGGTGGTGACTGCTCACCGCTGTGAGGGGACCGAAGTGAGTGTCTATGATCTGAGCGCAGAGGCGGCAAGTGTCTGCGTCTGCCATGCGTGTAGTATCACGACCTGCAATGAAGCTGGGCTCACGTCCTCAGCGAGTGACATCAAGATCCTTGACCCGACTGAGTCACTCGACCCGTTCACTCACTTTTTCTGCACCCGGCAATCGCCGCTCACACGAGTCGAGAGACAAGCGCGTCGAAAAAGCAACATAGTACATGTACATGAATTTACTTTTCAATTAGAACTTCATCTACCTCATGCCTAAACCTCGTGTGATACCAATCCATTATCCTTCGATTCAGGCTGAAAAGGTCAGTCATGCATACAGTAGAAAAACGAAAACGTGAAATGCAAGGCGCGGTGCGGAAATATCAGGGGAGAAAAGTACTTGACCTTATTTGTGGGTGCTTGATGAATATGATGGTGGTTGGGGTGGACGAAGAGAATAAGTTAGCGCTACGTGGAGAGGGATCTGATGGTGCAGACTCTGCAGCGACGACCAGGACAATGAACAATTGAGCCGTGATCGAGAGTCTGCCACATCACTGGACTCGGGGCCGTTTGCCTACCATAATGCTTAGCATAAGTTACGAGGGAAAACCACACAACATACCTGGGGAGGTATGAGGATCTTCCAAGTATGTGTCCTCACTGGGTTCAACCTCGTCATGACCTCGCTTTGATGACGCTTTGCTCGACAAAGTGATGGAGCTTTCATTTGAGGCAGCGTCGGGATCTATCAAGTTTTCCTCATCCTCCCCTTCGGCGTCCTCGTCGTCCCATTCATCCCAGTTGAAATCATGCTGAAGACTGGCTTCAATACTACCTTCTTGTTCCTTTTGTTCTCCGTTGAATGTTCGCTCAGGTTCAGCATCTACTTTGTTTCGGTGAGCGGAAGTGTGAGCAAGAAGCGCTATATCATACCGGCTTCACGCTCCAACATCGAGACAAAATTGGAATCAGACACCTCGACTTCCGAGAATATTTTTGCTCGGGCCGCATCTGTACTCTTCGAATTACCTGATGTTTGCTTAGCTAGTATCTCATCAGTGAACATCTTGAACTTCTCGGGAAGGATACTTACTGTGATCAACCTCATTTGCGGACTCGCCAATGGTATCCTGTTCACTACGTAGGATAGAATCATTTTGTTCGGCTGGAAAATCAGAGTAAATCAATAGCATCGGTGAGAAAGTGCGACGGATTAGACGTACATAATATCAACACATTCCCTTGCTCAACTAACGCAACTTCAAGGACTGCACACGCAGGAATTGGAGTGGCTGTAGACTTGTCCTCCTCTTCCTCCTCCGAACCAGGCAAAAGAATCTGAGTTTCATCTACCGCTGTTGACGTATCTTGCTCTCCCTCTTCCTCATAATGCGGAGATTCGCCGTATTGGACCGGGGAGGCCCCTCCGGCCCGCTCGGGAAGATCCTCGCCGTAGCGTTCATCATATTCCTCTGGTTGAACGTAGTCCAAATATTCGATTTGTTCGCCCCCGAATTCCGACTCCTGCCCAGCAGCCGTTGCAGGGGCGTCGGTATCTTCTGCTACTGTAGTGTGAACCTGGTCAGCATCTAAACTCTCGGACTTGGCAGATTCGTCCTCGTCGCCGGCATTGGTGCCCTCGTAATCGTCCTCATCTTCAAGAGCATGTGTTGCCTCCCCGGTGACTTCGTGATACTCGGCCGCAAGATCTTGAACACATGAAATCTCCTCCGTTTCGTTGTTCTCTTGTGGGGCTTTTTCGGTTGCTTCAGGAGGATATATGGGTTCCTTGGCTTGCCCCTCCTCAGCTTCTGCGGCTGGAGGTACCTCCGAACTGTCGGAAACAACTGCGGCGTGTAAGGAGGTCACAGCCTTCTCTTGTTGAAGAGCGTGTTGCTCTTCGCCTGTATCGTATTGTTCGGGGTGCTCTGAAAGGACTGTGAGCTATCACGTAATGACAGAAACAAAGAGACGTACCCTCTTCGTGTTCTCCCTCCCCGGTTTCGTCAGCCACGTTTAGTCGCTGGATCTGCTCCTGGAGAGCGTAGTACCGCATGATAAACCGTGGGACAAGGGCGCGAAGGCAAAGCCGTAGAGGCCCTATAAAGTCAGATCCATCGTGTAAAATGTTGAGATCGTGTAAACTAATTTCTCGTGAATGTACGTTGTCCTTGGTGATAGTTAGCAGATGACTCGTATCCAATTAGAGGTACCACTAACCTCAGTCGCTGCCAGCTGAAGATCGTATGCGTCAAGCACGAGTTCACCTTCAAAGCTGTGGGGAACGCGTGAAAGTAAGACCTCATCCTGACGTAACGCCTCGAAGACGCTACTCAGAGGTTCGTAGTATAGCGTAGGCCGATTCTCAAGAAGCAGCGAATAAGCTTGCCGGTTCTCGTGCGGCTCGCCTGTAGATTCGCCCTCGCCGTCGACGTGAGGTTGATTGAACAACACAAACTCTGGCTGGGAGAAATCGGTGATAGACAGTAAAACGGCGGGAGGAGGGTCGATGTAAACGCCATCCGATATATGGAGAGGGTCAGCGGCCTCTCCTTCCGTCACTGCTGCCTGATCTGCAGCCCTTTCATCCTGGAACAGAGGGAGACCACCATCGTGTGCGCCTGCTGACTCAGCCGTCGATAGCTTTGGAGCTTCGGCCTGAGTCACGTCTAAGTCGGCAAAGTGTTCCTCAGCAACAGGTGGAACGTGAGGTTCTGCCTCATCAGTCTCGTCCGCAGCAGCCGGCGTTTCGAATGGTTGCTCGTTGGCAGAGGCAGCATCACCTAGCTGCTCACGAGACTCATTGGTGGAAAGCGTATCTTCAGCGGGGGCTTCAGCCGAATGTGCCAACTCGGAGGTTATCACATCTGAAGGAACACCTCCCCCTGAAGTTGAGGACTCCACGTGTGGAACGTCGGATGCCGGGTGGTCAAGGGGTGCGGGATGCGCCTCTGACTCTGGCTCGTCCTGCAACTCGGGAAGTGTGGCTTGTTCGGACGAAGCTGGCGGCGTCGGTCGAGGGTGTTCGGAGTCAATCGGGACGTCAACAGAAGGTTGTAAGGGCTGAAGGGGGACAAGAGGAGAAGGAGCGTGTGACGCGTCGTAAACTTCAATGTCCAGCAGCTCGTCCCCGTGCGAACGGCGATATTCAGCGGTTTCATCGGCCATCTCGTACTCCGCGTTGTCACCTACGTATTCTTCCATGTCCACCTCTACGCTGGGGTGCTCGCCGTAGGAGGAAGTGGCGACATGACCATCATGGTCCATCAATGATTCTGTGAAAAATTCTGCAGAGCCTGTAACGTTCATTGTGACATCGGGATCTGAAGAGAAGTCAAGCATTTGAGCATCGTATGCATCAATCGATGGAGAGGCCGACATTATAGTCGGGGCGGGGGGACGCATGAAAATGGCGGACAAGAGAGCTCGGCGTTTGCCCTGAGTTTTGTCACGCCTTAGGGCAAGCTTTAATTGGTCCGTGCAGGTCACGTGTTAAACGCTGAGCTCGCCAGCAACAACGACGAGCGCCTTAGTATCGATTCGAGATGACTGGCCCAGGTCCTCATGCTGCAGACGTGGAGTTCCTTGTGCGGCGGTCCATGACCAAGGGGTATCAGCTCTTCTCCTTAATCACCCCGCCAGCCTACGTCGCCTTCGTGCTGGCGCGCAAAGGCCGAGCTCATTTCAGCATAAACCGGTTCCTACGCGCGACTTGGGTCGGAGGAGCAGTTGGCAAGTCGTCACAGGGTCTCTTTTCTCTTTTCTACACGCGACTCTAGGATGCGTGGCTGGCGGAGGCTTTGAATATGTCCGTTCCGCCAACTCCAGCGAGATCACCGTCAGAAATAGGCACATTCGTAGTGCCTATGATGTATGCTTTCCTCCTTTGAATTCGGGTGCTTGGGTACTGATCTATCTGTAGACCGCGTCCTTGAGAGAGGACGACCACTCTACCATCGGTGCCTTGCTCTTCGCCGTCGTCACTCCAGCCCTATTTTGGAAGAGGGCAAGTACGATAAACTGTGAGTTTCACTAAGGCGCAAAATGCAATCAACTCACACTTGCTTCAAGTGGTGTTAGGCGGGGCTGGAATCGGTTCTTCTGTTGGTGTCTTGATGCATTATGGTCGTACCTTGACAGGAGACCCGCCACCGCCAGTCCAAATCCCTGAAGTTATTGTTTCTTCAGCGTGACAGAGACCTGGTAGATCTTCCCCCCGCCGGCGACTGCGGCGCTGGTAACAGAACACACTCCGGTCGGGTGGGATACCCGACAGCTATCATATTTTATTCTACATTGTACACCACTTTCCACTAACTCCTCGCTTCGTCTTTGAGTCTCCCATCCACGATCGGATGGATCACAAGCAGATCCTCCTGGTAGTTCTCGTCATGACCATGCTCGCCATCGCCTCCGTCCCCTCGCCGAGCTTTCCTCCCGTCATAGCAATCAACAATACTCATGTTCTCTCGTCCGGTAACATTGAAGTGATCTTGGTAGTGCGCGGGAGAGCGTAACTTGTACAACGCGTTCACGGCTGCATGCTGCCACTTTCGAGTAAACCTAGCGACGGAGTGATTTGGATGCTGGCTCGCGTGTCGTTTTCTATGTTCAATTTCTCGTCTGACGACATCCGCCGTCCCTGCGTGAAGGTGATCTGTTCCCTGCTTCTCATGTAAACGGACCATCTTGTTAACATAGTGGGCCCCTGCCAACGCAATTGTGAGATCTACATCCTGTCGTCCTGCGTATCACTACTCACCCAGCAGGTATTTCCTGACGAGACTACTCAGAATTTGCCCATGCTCATCGTCGATGAGATACCGATGCCCAACGAGCGCGGTGTACCCATCGTGTCCAGATGCCAGATACTGCCTAGTCACAATCTTGTATGTCCGCCCGTTCTTCTCCCTTCTGACGGGTTCACCCTCGATGTGAGTGGGGATTCCCGGTCCGGAGCTTGAGCTACCATCCGTGGGAGAACTCGGTGTTTCCTGCAAGAGCCAGACTCCCAGCACACGCTGACCGGGTGGGCGACGAGAATCCCAAGATACGCGGAAGCCAGATATGACGGGAAACCGCCTAAAATCACCGGTCAATAACCAGATGTAAACGGTGGAACGTCCCCCTACCCTTCTTGTGCCGGATATTTTGATAGCCCTTCCTCGAGCGCCTCCCATAAGGATTCCCCATCGAGCTCAATTACGACAGTGGGATCTGCGAAAGGTAAAATTTCCAGTATATTCCCCAAAGTCATCACCCCTTCAAGATTTCAGTGAGCGCAAATCGCTAAGTGGCACAAAGAGTTATACCTGGAGGATACACCGAGTCTCCTCGTAGTGTCCCGGCAGCGAGGAGGACTCCATCAGATCCACTGCCGTATTGCGTGTATAGGGCATCGTCATATGCATGCCGTACGACATCCGCAAACCAATTCCCCGCCGCCGTCTGCACAGGAGAAAAATATAAGTCGCCCAAGCCACCTAGGCGATATTGCACACCTCGTTTGTGCGCAATAAATGCGATCTTAAGTCAAGTTCCACTTGGTTGATACATACAGGTGCTTTCAACGACTCATTCACCGACGACAACATGTCATGAATAATTTTCTGAAGCTTCTGTGAAGACGGCATATCCGGCCTGGTCAGATGATGTTTACCTGCAGATCAACGGGTTCAGTTGCTCGACCCCTCCCAAAATAATAACGAACACGCACCATGGACAGCCTTGATCACTTTCTTCCTAATACTACCTGGAGGGGTATCCTCTAACTCTAGCGTAAGCTCGCTCAACTCCCTAAAGTCTGTTCCACTCTTAACCACCAATATATTACCGTTGTCTCTTTCAGATCCAAGCGCTGGTTTCGAAACATCGTATCCTTCCCAAGCAGTCACACCTTTCGATACAAAGTAGAGGTGATCATGACCGCCTAAAATGATGTCCACACCATGTTCGCCAGCCACAGGATGAATCTGTTGAGCAGAGGGTGACGAAGCTAGTAGGTCCTTGGCTAGCTGGATGTCCTATAGCAAGAAGGGTAAGCAGATATTTCGTTTTGGTGAGACATGATGTTACATTCGGAGCGCTGCGAAGTACATGAGCGGTACTTTAAATACAAGCACAAGATCCACCTACCGAGCGTGAGTCAAAGCGATAATTAGGTCACATTGGTGCTCCCCACGCAACAGCTGTGACAACTCTCGACCGGTCTTTGCCATGTCCTTGAACTTGAAATTGGGTGGCCATACTGGTACTGTGCGAATCCAGTCCCTATGCGGGGTCAGAAAGTATGCAATCCTATACTCGGGGAGACAGACTCTTCGACGAGACCAATAATGCCGACTCTGACGCCCGACCGTTCTAGTACCTTGAAGAGATGTAGGGGTTTTGGAACATTGTTGGTATTCTCGTCCACGATATTACTCAATAGCCATGGCTCAAAGTGAAATGAGACCACTAGCGTGAAATTCATCAGAACACCGACTTACAAACTTTGTATCGGCGACCAACTCCGAAAGATGTGGGTATCCTACGGTACGTGAGTACTCAGCACTGCCTTTCGAGCGAACCGAACAAGTAGATCCGCACCAAAATCAAACTCATGGTTGCCTTGAAAACCCAACGAACCGAATTAGCAGAGTGGTTCCACGAGTCTCACGATAATGCACGAACCCGTCAATGCGACATCTGGTGCAAGCTCGTTCATCACCGGAACCTAAGTATACCAAGTCTCGGTCAGAGACCGGCGGCCATGGACGATGAGCTGGAATCACCATATGGCTTCCTCGAGTAACTGTACTCTCGAGAGACGGGGAGAACAAGTCACCAGAGAACAGTGAGAGACCATCGCGTGCCCCATCCGATCTGAGGTGCCAGCTTCGTCGAATGTCGTCCAAGAGGACAGCGAATTGGGTCACGTCGATTGTGTCGCCGTTTGGCGAGATCTTCTGGGGCGTGACGCGGTACACGTCGTTCCAGTGTACGATGGAGAGACGGGACATGATAAGGATGTAAAATGCGAAACCCGGGGGTCGCTCTACTTACTATCTATCGCTGGGTACCGGGCAAGAGACATGCGGAGACGGCGTGGAACTTTCATCAGCACTACATCACATGGCGCCCATTTACGTATTGATAACAATCGCTTACGCCCCTGAAACTATCAATACATACTAACACTACCATCAGCACGGTGTCTTGGTGAGTCCCATGTTCCAGTGCGCAGAGATTGAGGCGTCTATATATATGACTCTAATCTAATACAGCTATTCCGTGAGGGCATGCGGGAAGCCTTCAAACCGTGTATACCACATTCGACTAGCTCCTTGCCATGTCCCTGAATCTCCCATCCACGATGGGATGAATTACAAGCAGATCCTCCTCGTGGGTCTTCTCGTGACCATTTCCCCTGCTCCCTCGTCGAGTTTTCTTTCCATCATAGCAATCGACACCACTCATGTGTTCGCGCGCGGTGATATTAAAATGATCCTGGTAGTGCACTCGATTCAGAGGACGTAACTTGTGCAGTGCGTTCACGGCTGCAAGCTGCCACCGCTGAGCAAACTTGCACCAGGAGCTTTGCCTGCGCGCGTGTCGTTTTCTATGTTCAATTTCTCGCCTGACGACATCGGCCGTCGCTGAGTGAAGGTGGTCCGCTTCATGCTCCTTCTCATGCAAACGGACCATCTTGCTGACATAGTGGGTACCTGCCAACGCAATACTAAGTTGTGCGTCCATTTTCTGATCCACCATTTCTTACCTAGCAAGTACCTCCTTACGAGATTGCTCAGAAGCTGACCGTGCTCATCGTCGATCAGATATCGGTGCCCAAGGAGAGCGGTGTATCCATCGCGCCCAGAAGCCATGTATTCTCTCGTTACGATCTTGTATGTTCGCCCGTTCTTCTCCCTCTTGATAAATTCACCGTCCACCAGGACAGGGGTTCCGGGACCGGAGCCCGAGCCGCTATCAGATGGAATCCTCTGCGCTTCCTGTAAGAGCCAGACTCCCAGCACACGCTGACCGGGCGGGTGACGAGAGTCCCAGGATACGCGTAGGCCAGATACAATAGGGAACCGCCTGAAGATCGCCAATCAGTTACCGAACAGGAACGGCCGAACAATCCCTTACCCTTCTTGTGCTGGATATTTCGATAACCCTTCCTCGAGCGCATCCCACAAAGATTCCCCGTCTAACTCAAGCACGACAGTGGGATCTTCAAAGGGTAATACCTCCAGGATGTTCCCTAAGGTAATATCCCCTTTAAAGAATACAGTGAGCGCAAAGTCGCAACCTGATACGATACGAAGGGCTTTACCTGCCGGATACACCGAGTCTCCTCGCAGCGTACCGGCACAGATGAGGACTCCGTCAGAGCCTCCGCCACATTTCGTATATAATGCATCGTCGTATGCATGCCTCACGACATCTGCGAACCAATTCCCTGCCGCCGTCTGCCCAAGAGAGAATAAGTCACCAGGTAGCTGAGCGAATCGGCATACCTCATTTGTCCGTAAGAAGTGCGATCGCAAATCCAGGTCTACTTCGGTGATGCACACAGGTGCTCTCAACGACTCGGATACCGATGACAACACGTCATGAAGAATCTTCTGAAGCTTCTGCGAACACTGCGTACCGGGCCGGGTCAGACGGTGTTTACCTGCTTACCAGCGCGGTTCAGCTGCCCGACTTCTCCCAAGGTAATAATGAATACTCACCATGGATAGCTTTGATTACCTTCTTTCTAACGCTACCTGGAGGGGTATCTTCTAATTCAAGTGTGAGCTCGCTCAACTCCCTAAAGTCTGTTCCACTCTTAACCACTAATATATCGCCATCGTCCTCTTCAGATCCAAGGCTTTGTTTCAAAACATCATATCCTTCCCAAGTAGTCACGCCTTTCGACACGAAGTAGAAGTGGTCATGACCACCCAAAATGATGTCTACACCGTGTTCGTTAGCTATGGGACGAGCGTCTTGAGCAGAGGGCGACAAAGCCAGCAAGTCTTTGGCTAGCTGGATGTCCTGTGGCAATTGGAGTCAGCAAATATCTTCGCGGTGCGAGGTATGGTGTTACATTTGGGACCCTAAAA
>JBBPOD010000984.1:0-12393 GCA_038091255.1 Tylopilus intermedius | reverse complement strand
CACACATATTGGTGTAACGACACCGTACTATGGCTTCATGTGATAGTCGCGAGAAAAGAAACCGCGGATATAAGTAAACTTTGTGCTGCACAATAAATGATTCTCGGAAGCATCCGAGCTGAAGCAGGGTCCAAGAGCAAGAAAGGATGATATCGACGATCGACCAATCAGAGTGGACGGGCCTTGTATGAGACCGAGATTGTATGATAGCCAGGAAGTGTCCCTAAAAGAAGGGGTCGGAACTAGCTACGCAAGGCTGCGGGGAGGCAAAGAGTGTGCAAGTGACAACAATGTTTCAGAACCTGCAGGGACTGTAGGCTCTGTCACTCGAGGGTGGTATATAAAATATTTCCTGAGAAAGGTGAACAACAATGAAGACGAAAAGATGGGGGGCTGAGAGGCTAGCAACATACTATGGCCGTGTGCCTGCTACGCCGGGGGAAGGCATGCAATCTACACTTCCTATTCGGGTGAGCAACCAAAAGTACATGTCCGATAAAAGCATCCGAGCACTGGATCCATACACATCACGCGGTGTTCTACAACTTGATCAAGGGCGTCCTATGATAGCTACGTAGGACTAAAAGATGGAGGTCTCAGTTGCAATTCGCCGTGTGGTCACGATGTACCAAGCTTTCCCTTCAAACTCCGACTGGAAAACACCCATACGGTACCCCCCTGAATTCCGTCACCTGCGAGCACACGTCGCGATGAACGGTTCAATCATGCGGCGAAGGCGCCGTGTGGACCTCAAATCACCTTCAATGAGCGACACCGAGTACTTCAGCGACAGCGCAGACCATATCACCGTGAAGCAACCCGCGGGAGGGTGCCACCCTTGCCCATCAGAGCAGTACGTTTCCGATGTTGAATCTGCGAGCGAAGAGTCGGACGTTCCTACCGCATCCGGATCAACACATACTACATCGCCCGCCGCCCAGCCCTCGGGCGAACAAAAAGTGCCGGCTGAAGAAGATTCGTCCGATTCTGTCAACGAGCGTGCCTGGTATGAATTCGACCTCTCGGTGGTGCTCGCCTTGCTCTCTCCCATCGCAAACTGGCTGACTGGGAGCGACCACGTCAAAAACATCCTCCTCCTCCTTCTCCTCGTATTCTACCTTCATCAAATCATCGAAGGTGGGTTTCCCCTGTTCGCGTAATCGTTTATCCTCTGAAAATTAAGTAAACCATCGTAGTTCCTTGGACCCTTTATCAAGCGTCAAGACCGCGCCGCGCGCTTCATACTCAACCAAAAGAATATTCCTCCACTGAGGACAAGTATCATCGCGCCGCTGCGTCTGAACTGCGCATGCTCGAGATCATTTATCTCACCTTGTCCGTCCTGTCTCCCTTCCTTGGCGCGGCGCTCCTCCGTACCGTCGTCATCTCCTTTGCTGGCCCATCAGCCGTCTCGTGGTTCAGCTTATCCCTTTTTGTGTTAGCAACTGGAGTGCGTCCATGGAAGCATGCCATCCAACGTCTTCGACAACGCACTACAGACCTGCACACCATCATCCACTATCCCTCATCAGATGCTCAGAAAGTCGAGGCCCTGATGAGTAGGATCACACAGCTGGAAGCCGAACTCAAGTCTTTAAGAAAACAGGCCAAATCCTTCAACTCAGAAATATACGACCACGTTGATGACGCAATCGAGATAATGGAGATAGCAAGGCGTCGACAGGAAAAGAAGGCAGAGGTTTCAAAGTCTGCTATGGAAGGAAGGTTGACGAAACTGGAGCAGAACGTCGAGGCCCTCTTAGAACGAGTGGAGATTCGTGCCGACAGGCCCGCTCTCTACAGGACCATGTCCCAGATGTCCTTGTTTGTCTCGGCGCTGATCGAACATTTATCGACGATTCTTCCTGCTTGGGTCGTGGCGCGATATCGAGGAAATATTCCCCGGTCCCCTCGACCTTCGCCGAAGTTGGGTCGCTCCCGCTCTTCCATAAAACTCGAGACCATACCTGAGGTTTCGACATTCCAGCCCAAAAGTTCTGCCCAGTCTTCTCGTTACTTTCGAATTCCTGGCCTCGGTCTTGCCTTACGTATCGGCGACCTTGCCACGCTCCCACTTCGCCGCACAGTCACCTATCTTCTTGCCGGCCAAATATACACTCCCCGTACCCATGCATCATCGTCCTAGTTCCTCAGCCGCAGATCCCTACACTCCTCCATTATGATAAAGCGTCCGCGCCATGCACTCTCTCGGACTTCCCTATTCACCCCTTTACTACCTCGCAGGGCTATCATTATGTTTTTTTCCCAGTGTATCTGTATCCTTTCGCCGACATCCGGACCGTGCCGCCTGTAGAACTTGGGAATTCATGGGTTAGTTTGTACCTACTATATTAGGTGATTGCTTTCATACCTGCTGTTTCTGGGCTAACTCCTGTCCCCAGGCTCGAGCATTATCGAGGCTTCCGTGGAACGATGACATTTGCCTTGTATTCTCTGAGGAAGTGGGTTTATGAAGCCGAAAATAGTTGTCGCTCAATGAATGCTGTGGCGCTACCTTTGTACTCTGGCGTCCCCTTGATATCGTTGGATGGAGGGATTTAAGTACGATCCCCTCGAGGTTGATCCCCTCTTCGCTCTTTTGGTCCGTGTTGTAATACTGTGGTGATGTATCCAGATATTCCAGTTCTGTCTTTCGTTTCAGTTGTATTGACCCTAGTTCCTCTGACTTGGTATCTCCAAGCTCGCAATATCGCCGCCGTTGCCATTGGGATATGGCTTTCGGCCATAAATTTAGTATACGCGGCCGATGCTTTGGTCTGGGCTGACGATGCAGACATCAAGGCACCCGTGTGGTGTGACATCTGTAAGTTCACAGTTCATCTCCACGTTCACCACCTTGCGCTGACTCGGGGACTCTACGAAGCGACGAGTCTGATCACCGGTTCACGTATTGCACTACCTGCGGCGTGCTTCTCTATCTGTATTCACCTTGAACGCCTGGCTTCTTTCTGTGAAACCTCCACACCTCAAGCGAAACGACGACATATCATATTCGAACATTTAATGACCTTTGGGTTGCCGGTGGCTTATATTGCTCTGCGTACGTTTAACTAGACTTTGATTGCTTGCATTTGATTTAAAATACGGCGTTTCTGGTAGATTTCTTTGTACAACCCCGCCGATTCGACTTATATTATGGCTTTGGTTGTCGACCTGCGTTGTATCCCACCGTCGCGACCATCTTTCTTGTCATGATCCCCCCTCTGCTGTTGACCATTGCGACGTTTGTCAGTGCCTGTACGTCCTACCTTTCTTCAAGTCGAGAATATTGGCCTATGTACCACTGCAGGGATTACTTGGCATCATTTCGTTGTCCACGGCGTCCAGTTTCATGGAAAGAGGGGCTCGATATCCTCGCTGACGCGCAATCTGTACCTCCGGCTTGTTGGGATGGCACTGCTGGAAGCTGCATCCTCTGCTCTATTGATTGCTGTCGTGATGTGGGGTGTGTTATCTCCAGGGCTGGCTCCCATACAGAACATGTCGAGGGATCTGAATGAGATCCTTGTGTGGAGCCCTGAGACGATTACGGAGTCAGCTCGGGCTGTGCTGAGGGTCGAATGGTCAGTGACTATGGTGCAGTCGGTCGTGTTCTTTGGACTATTTGCCTGCCGCATGGATGTTGTACGCAAAGGATGGGAGCTAATCCGCTCCTTTCTGGGGTCGTTGAATCAGCCGAAGACTGTACGGGAAGCTTGTAAGAAATCGTCGACAAGGTGCGCGGAGTAATTGATGGGCGCGGACGCTTTGCTGACATGTTTGCTAGCCTCAGCGTGCTAACCCCCACCTTCACGGAGGTCGATCTGTCACTGGATTTTCAGTCTGCCAGCACGCTCACTGCGTACGGCGTGTCGGACGAGTTTCTGCCATCGACTCCGCGACCTTCACGACCTCCGTCTCTCGTCGGGGAGGAGGCTGTGATCTCTGCCGCCGCCCCAGCTCTAGTGGCGCTCGAGTCGCCGTCTCGCACTTCGGTTATCGCGCCGTCGCACAACTCCCTCGAGTCGGATTTCGATCCAAGTCGGCTTGCCTTTCCACCCGACGCGTGGCCTCGAACACCGCGATCAATCCCCGCTCGTTTTCTCCACGGACATTCCTACACCGTAGGATGCGACCCCAAGCGTCTTGAGTCGGGTTGGTTCGACATAGACGTGCCCGTCCCTCAAACGGCGTATGTCAGATCGTGTAGTACCGACTCTTTCGGTAAACTTGGGGTGTGCGAGTCGGAGAAGCGCCGGGCGATCTACGTGACGGTGGTCAGGGAAAGACGATGACTTTCACCTCTCAGTTTTTATTCTTCGGGTCAATCCGCTTCGCTCTTTCACTGGCAGCTCTTCCGTTCTCTTTGTAGCCTTAGCTTGCGGCAGACTTCATCTTTCGCGTAGTTTAGTGTTATGCACCGTTTTTGTAGCATATGTGTTATACGTAGTAGCCTTGCGGGCAGGGTAGTGAAAAGAACCTGAGTCAGCCTGAGTGTTTTGCCCCTGTTCATGACTCGACTGACTGGCAACGGTCGCATGGCAGCACGCCACGGCAATACCCGATGACTCAATTGTCTGCTCAGGATGGTTCTCCATTGTCTCCAGTGTCTCACGTCCCGCCCATAAGACGTCGAGGTGGCAGCGTCAATTGGTTGATTTCGAACCCCCATCATCCTTGAATGACCATGCCCTTCATCATGCGACGCCATGGCTCCCACAGCAACTTAGTGTGCACCCTTGTCACCCTCCGAGTCCGGCTCACTCGCACCCGACATTTCGATGGGCATAGTGACGCCTTGTATTCTATAATCGTGCCATAAGGTGCTGCTTGGATCCTTTGCTACTGGGGAGCATTTCTTTCACACTGCAGTCCCTCCCGGAAAGGTCGCTGGTCCTGAGCGTCGGTGCTCGCAGTTACCTCCGCTCGTGACGGCTGTCTTCTATCGCTTGCTGCAGGCACTTGTCAATCTAGCTGGTTCGTGGAGAATCATACGATATTTCGACTGAGGCATTCTCGCTTCCCGCCGCACAACTATCGCTGTGAGAATCGGCGTTTCTGGTCATGGGACTCGGCGCATGTGCTCCCAAAACGCCACATGTTCACCTTGCCGTTTCGGGACACAAACGAGGATCCTAATTTGGGCGTCGGTTTGTTTGTCGATATGGGAATGCGGCGACTACTACGTCGGGTGAAAGTCGTCAGATTTCGTCACACCCGAGACAAGGGGACATCCAAATTCGACTACAAGGTATGCAATCCCTTTTATCAGACGCCCTCAGGGTTTTAGTGCTGCAAGCTGCCCTCCCCTCCTTCGCCCTTCGTCAAGTCACAGGTGTTTCGATCCTGGTCAGCCCTCCAGTCCGAATTTTCTCATCTACAACTGCGTTGAGATGGCCGACGTACCGAACTGGTTGTTCTCCACATGCGCTTTCATAAGCTTCGTGCTTTGCATGATCCCTCTTCGATGGCATCTCGAAGGTAATTTGTTTCCTCCAACATCCTACGCTCTCTAACTTTGTATCCAGCCTGGAACACGGGTACCTGCATGTACATGATTTGGACGGGCTTGGCGTGCTTGATCCAGTTCATCAACTCCATCGTCTGGAGGTCGGACGCTGAAATCAGGGCACCAGTTTGGTGCGACATCTGTAGGCACTCCCGAATGTCTCTACTGTCTGGGTATTGCTCACATCACATTCCAGCCACTATTTTTATGATCGGAAGCTCGGTGGCCCTCCCCGCGGCATCCCTCTGCATAAACCGCCGCTTGTACAAGATCGCCTCAGTTCAAACCGTGACAACGCCGCGTGGGCAAAGGCGACGCGAGATCATGGTTGACCTGGCCATTGGTGTTGGGTTCCCTTTACTGATAATGGCCCTTCGTGAGTGGATACGGGCGAGGTTCCACTAGCCAATCATTTTCCTAATTCGCCCGACAGACCCCATCGTCCAAGCCAACCGATTCATTATTTTCGAAGGGGTCGGTTGTTACCCTTTCACTTTCAATACTCCTCTCGCATACGCGATCTACTTTTGCTGGCCTGTTATCATCGGTTTGATTTCGGCATCTTATTGCAGTAAGTATGGTCAAGACATTGTGGTGCCATGTTAATCCTATCTTGCAGTCCGGACCATACGTGAGCTGGCCCTCCGCAGAGCCCAGTTCAAGGAATTCCTTGCAGCCAACAGGAACCTGAGCGCGGGCCGCTATTTCCGCCTCATGGGTCTCGCCGGCGTTGAAATCCTTTTCACCATTCCACTTGGATGTTGGTCCATCTATGCCAACGTGACCACGCAGCCCGTGCAGCCGTACGTGAGCTGGGAATATGCCCATGCCCAAATGAGCGTCATCGATCAAATCCCTGCCGCTGTGTGGCAAGCGACTCCGCTATCGACTGCAGGCGTTGAGCTTAGCCGTTGGTTCCTCATTCTGTGCGCTGTCGTTTTCTTCGCCTTTTTCGGGTTTGCAGACGAAGCGTGGAGGAACTACCGCCTCGCGTATACATCGATTGCAAAACGGGTTGGTCTCTCCACCGGATCTATGTCCGCCACCGGAACTTGGACGGCCAATGGGTATGTGAACTGAACTTTGTTCCTTATTTCCCCCGATCTGACGGAATTTTTCCCTCCCTAATAGCACAAACCCAGATATGTCGTACAACGGTGGCATTGCGAACATGCCCGTCTTCATCACGCATCAGTCGGAGAAGAAGCGCGATTCATTGGCATCATTTTCATCACGCATGTCGTTGCCAGATTATGGTGGTGCATTGGGGGACCTGAAGAAGGGCCCATTCTCTCCCACAGCTACCACATCGGGATCAATTTCAAAGGAATCGCTTCCCAGGTTGCCCGTGGATATTGACAACCTGCCCTTGCCCGCCCTCCCTGAAGCCGCTTTCGATACGAGCGCACCGCCTCGGTATGCGCCCGACGTCACTCACGCAGTCTAAAGTGATTGCCACGCCCCTCGTCTTTCATTTCTAGAAAAATTATCTGTATTTCGTTCCACTTGTACGGTTTCCCGTGTTGTCTCGAATCACTTCCAATCATTCTGTATTGATAGCGTCTCCTCTCTCTCTCTCTTGACGAACTCGCTCCTTCTTACAACTTCCCCACCGGATACCCCCTCCCCCGAACTATCGTCTCAGTATCGTTATGTATATTTTGGGGATAGATAGACTCAGTGTAGCATTCTTTGATAGCGGTACAGCAGCTGAATAAACGTGGATTTCGACATTTTTCCTGGCCCTCCAACTTCAGTTCTGATCATGTCGCTCAGACAGAGTAAGTATGGTCGTTCGCCGATTGTTGGAGAACAGCCTGCCCACTTTAGCTTCACTACGGTAGATACATTTGTTGGAGACCGTTTGCCTACATTTCCTTTTACGGTACCGCGGCGCCGCCCACGCGCCTCGCCGGTTGCCCTCCATTCTCGTACTGGGGCACGGTCACGGAGGTACCTGAACCCGCCTGCTGTGCACCAACAGCACTCATTTTCTTCTTATGGACATCACGGTGGCAGACCCGCGCGCCGTCACCCGTTCCTCTATCTTCCAGTCTTGTACCACGCCGACTGCCAGGAGCTAAACCATACTTTAACAACCGCCGTGCTCCAAAATACATGCCGCTCTATCCTCCGTCCTCTTCATTTGAACGACTTCAACGATCGGATTTGTAAGTCTGCCGCTGCCGTTTTTCCCCTCCAAATCGAATCAGTTTTGATGCTGCTTTCAAGCTTCTGACCCCGAGGGGAGCGGTGCATCACCTTATTGCGCTCGTTTTATTGTTCCGTAACGCTCCTTCTGTGTCGACTGGCGGGTGGAGAGTGGCTCATCGCTTTTACTTGCTTGATCCCGAGCTCCAAGATGTGGCGGGATTGAACCTATTCGGCCCTGACGATGGGGTAATCTCTCTGATACTTTAAGCTGATAAGCTCGCGACATGTCGGTGCCGCCGAAGGAGGACAGCTGAGCAAACCAAAACAGGCCTGTTTGTAGCCGGTCGTTATCTGCTTTGTCGTAATGCCCACTATTCGAGTTCAAGGTCAGCTGGCAGGAAAAGACAAAAGGGCTCGGTGCCGTTAGTTGTTGATACGTGTAAGTTGGTGCCAAGATATCGATATCCTGAAGGACAGAGCCTGATGATATATTCGTTATCAGTGATCCGTGATCATGATGGAGTGGAGCAGGAAAAAAAAATCAAGGTTCGCAATGGAGGCTAACCCAACAAAGTTACACCAATATGCGTTACTGTGTTCACTGGCAGACCCTGGCGGTACACAGCATCTTTGGGCATTCTAGCTCGGCAGCCCCCTATTCAAGGCTGGCATGGGGTGAACTGTTGCTCGGTTAGGATCGAAAATCCAGCCTAGATGATTTACAATGATGTTCAAAAGTCACACCGTAACGTGCAAACCACTGAATGCTACTGCTCAAGCCTCAAGATACCCTGCACAGCAGTCAACAACGGTCTGGTCTGGTATCTCGTGAGGTTAGTCAAGCGCTTACTAAGGAGCAGACGTGCTCACCTGGTTTGTTACGGTGGACCCCTCACGCTGCGCTTCGCGATTCTTCAACTGGTGGATGTGCCTCCGCTGAAGGACCTCCAATGTGAGAGCAGGTAAACAGCCACGTCATAGTATTCCCTACTGACTGCAACTTGGAGCGGTGTCCATCCCATCGCATTGCGTGTCCGAGTCTGATAGCCAGACGCGACCAAGACTTTAATCATTTCCAGCCGGACATCAGGGCTGAGTGAGAGGCTAGGCCCTAGCGCGGTGAACAAGAGATCGGGAGGGGGCTGTATCTTTTGCGAGAGGAAGAACTTCACGATGGAAATGCGCCCTCGCTCCACGGCGATATGGAAAGGTGAAACCCCCACATTGTTGGGCATCGCAGGATCACAGCCCTGTCTGAGGAGGAGCTTCACAATATGAAGATTTTCGTCGTCGTCGTCCTCATCCACGTCCTCATCCAAGTCGTCCTCACCCTCATCCAAGTCGTCCTCGTCCTCATCCAAGTCATCCTCCTCCTCATCCACATCATCCTCCTCCTCATCCACATCCTCCTCCTCCTCATCCACATCCTCCTCCTCCTCGTCCATGCTATCATCCACGTTATCCTCCTCCTCCACGTCCATGTCCTCCCTGTCCTCATCCTCGTCTTCATCCTCATCTTCCTCCCTCGCCCCTTCCTCGTCTTCCTCCACCTGGGCACTGTCATAGTCAATGAAGGCTATTGCAGCATGTAACACAGAGTCCCCATTCTGTGCTTTTGGAAGGACACTCGCTCCATGGTTGATGAGCAACTTGATCATTGGATACTTCCGCCGGGACGGTTTTGAGCGTAAGGCAGCCCACAATGCATCAGAAACTGAGCTTGAAGGCGGGTTAAGTGAAAGAAGGAATTTCGTAAGTCGAATGTGCCCTTGTTCGACAGCAATGCAAAGCAGAGCTTTCCCATGAGTGTCATACTCGAAGGGGTTGTAACCGTTAGCGACGAGGAGTTGCAGGTTATGAACTTCTAAACCATCATCTATCCTTCTGGGCTGGGATGCGACGTGAACCAGAGGGTCTCCAGTTGTTGTGCCGGCCTGAACACGCCCAAAATTATCGAGCAACAAGTGGAGAAGCTGTAATCGTTTCTGCTTGCCACTGGCAGTGTTCAAGTTTTCGGAGCGTAATGTGACAAGCAGTAGGTCGGGAGAGAAAGGAATATCAAGTGACAGAAAATAACATGCCACAGAGACAAGTCCACGTTCGATTGCAACATGGAGTAGATTATTTCCCTGGAAGCTGGCCTGGAATGGGTCGTAGCCATGGCTGACGAGCAATCTTGCAGTGATCAGGATAGTGTATTCGTCATAGGATGATCGTAATGCAGTATGGAGCACAGAATCTCCAGCCGGGGTGCGAGCATAGACATCAACCCCATTCTCGAGCAAGCAGATGATCATTGATGTCACATTCGACTGCGCGTCGCTCTGCTGCAGTGCAGCATGCAGCAAATCGGGGGGTGGAGAAATGCCGAGCGAAAAAATATATCGCACGAGGGAGATAGAGCCACGTTGGACTGCAAGGTGAAGAAGAATTTCTCCAGAGGGCGTGGTTTCAAGCGGATTACAACCGCGATCGATGAGCAATTCTATAATCCTCAGGGTTTCACCTTCAGTCGGAACATGGAGGAAGGAAGAAGCTATGTCCAGGAGTGAGGAGAGGTTGAACACTCTCATCCAAGTCATGGTATCGACCTCGGCTTTCATTGCAACATACAGAATGTCGCTGGCAGGTGGAGCATTGTCAAGAGACAGAAGATATCGGGCGACAGATACAAAGCCACGTTTAACCGCCGCGTGAAGCAGGGTCACGGTTTCTCCGAGTCCAACAGAGTTCGTTGGGTGTGGATTCCAACCGTAGCCGATAAAGGCTTTCACGATCTCCAAAGCTTTGTCTTCACACCATATGCTAGCCAATGCAACGGGCAGTAGGTTGGGAGATAGAGAAGCGCCAAGAGAAAGGAGATGTCGCGTGACATTGACGAAGCTGCGTTCAACTGCGATGTGAAGCAGGGTTTCTCCAGAGGAGTTCGTTTCGTGTAGATCACAACCACGGCTGATGAAGGCTTTCAGAATCTTCAAAGCTTCGTCTTCATCCTCGGTTAACTGCAATGCAGCGTGGAGCACATAATCTCCGGCTCGGGTGCGGGCATTGACATCAACTCCATTCTCGAGCAGGTACGGGATCATTCGTGTGATGTTCCGTGTGCTACCCAATACAACGGGCAGTGGGTTGGGAGATGGAGAAGAGCCAAGAGAAAGGAGGTATCGCGTGACATTGACGAAGCTGCGTTCAACTGCAATGTGAAGCAGGGTTTCTCCAGAGGAGTTCGTTTCGTATGGATCACATCCACGGTCGATAAAGGCTTTCAGAACCTCCAAAGCTTCGTCCTCATCCTCGGTCAACCGCAATGCAGCGTGGAGCACAGAATCTCCGGTTCGGGTGCGGGCATGAACAATAGCTTTATTTTCGTGCAGGCAGATGATCATAGATGCCATCCTCAAGTTCCACCTGATGTTGTTTGACTCTAGTGCAACATGCAGCAGGTCGGGAGATGGAGAAATGCCAAGAGAGAGGAGATATCGCGCGACATAAACGAAGTCGAGCTGAACCGCAATGTTAAGCAGGTTTTTTCCAGAGGAGCTCGTTGCATGTGGATCACAACCGTAGCTTATAAGGGCCCTCAAAGTCTCCAAAGCATCGTCTTCATCGTGGGACAGTGACTTCAATGCGGTGTGGAGCACAGGATTTACGGCTGGATTGCGAACATGGACGTCGACTCCATTCTCGAGCAAGCAAAGGGTTATTGGGGCCATCTTCAGCTCTGAGTGCCAGTGATTGACAAATGCAACATGCAGCAGGTCAGAAGGTGGGGAGATGCCGAGAGAGAAAAGGTATCGAATGACAGAGACGAAGCTGCGCTGAATTGCAATGCGAAGCAGGGTTTCCCCATATGAGTTTGTTGCGTGTGGATCACAACCATAGGTAATAAAGGCTTTCATCGTCTCCAAGGCATCGCCTTCATCCCGGGATGACCGCAGTACAGTTTGGAGCACAGGATATCCAGCTGGTGTGGCGTCGTGGGCATCAACTCCATTCTCGAGCAAGCAGATGATCATTGATGCCATCTTGTTTCTCGTCGACAATGCAACCTGCAGCAGATCGAGAGATGGAGAAGCGCCGAGAGAAAAGAGATATCGCGTGACAGCGATGAAGCCGAGCTGAATCGCAATATGAAGCAAGGTTTTTCCAGAGGAGTTCGTTTCGTGTGGATCACACCCACAGTCGATAAAGGCTTTCAGAATCTTCAAAGCAGTGTCCTCATCCCAGAACGACCGCAGTATGGTGTGGAGCACGGGATTCCCAGTTCGGGTGCGGGTATGCACAACGGCTCTATTTTCGAGCAGGCAGATGATCATAGATGCCATCTCCAAGTCCCACTCGAGGTTGTTTGACTCTAGTGCAACATGCAGCAGGTCGGGAGATGGGGAAATGCCGAGAGAAAAAAGATATCGCGTGACATCGATGAAGCCGAGCTGAATCGCAATGTGAAGCAATGTCTGTCCAGAGGAGTTCGTTACGTGCGGATCACCACCGAAACCAATGAAAGCCTTCAAAGTCTGCAAAGCATCGACTTCATATCGGGATGACCGCAGTACAATGTGGAGCACAGTATCTCCAGCTGGGGTGCGGACACGGGGATTAGCTCCATTCTCGACCATAAAACGGGCAGCCGCTCCCATCCTGCCATCCCAACGAGCGTACATGACAAGTAGGTCGGAAGGGAGAGACGCAGAGCCACATGAAAGGAGACATCGTGCAACGGAGTACAG
>JBBPOD010000983.1:0-12396 GCA_038091255.1 Tylopilus intermedius | reverse complement strand
ATGGAGATGGCCCAGCCTCGCAACGCGTTGGATCCAGGGATGCAGGGCAATGGGCCTCCGAGAAGGAGACAGACGGCCGAAATGGCGATCACTCCATCTCCATCACGATATTCGAATGCAGTGGGAGAAGACGGAGTGGGTGGCCAGTGGGACGATAATGCTCGAAGGAGGGAAATAGGAAAAGTCAAGGTCGAGCCTCGAAGGGCGAATGCCCCGATGGAGACGTATACCAGGACTGGGATGGGTGTGTCGAGTCGTACGTTGAATTCCCGGGTGTCCATGGAAGACATTCGGAGCAACTTTCCTCATGATCTTACCGGCTATGTCACGAGATCCAGTGAACATGCATTCGCCTCAGGCAGTTTTGGAGACATATATAAAGGCGAGTTTGTTATGAACGGCGGGTTGATTGAGGTACGCCATGGACTTCTCACCACGGACAAGAGCTAAATAGCTATCAGGTCGCGATCAAAGTATATAAAATGTACCTGCAACATGACGAACATCTGGGCGACAAGTTGAAGGTGAGTTTTAGCCAGTTTAGAAGCGTGGCCTGATTATTGATCAATGCGGAACAGCGAGTTCGCAAAGAAATCACTGTGTGGCTAAATCTACAGCATCGAAACGTTTTGCCCTTGTATGGGACCATCAGGGATATGCACCCACACATACCCGCTATGGTATGCCCATGGATTGAAAATGGTGCACTGTCAGGCTATCTTAACGAAAACAAGGCCCTGTCGGTGACACAAAGATTGGTCCTCGTGGGTGATATCCATCGTGACTCGAAACTCGGAATGGTTGAAAATCGTTTCTTAGCTGGACGATGTGGCTCATGGGTTGCAGTACTGTAAGTTATTCTACGATCCTTTTGATCTTCTCCTCTGACAGCGGATGCACTGGCGAATAGTGCATTCCCAGCGCGTGATCCATGGTGACCTGTCAGGTGTATGTGTTTTCGGTTGCATTTCTTATTCATCACTCATCCTTAAAAAAACAGTCTAATGTACTGGTTCAGGCCGATGGGAGCGCTTGTATTGCTGACTTTGGCTTGTCCACGCTGCTGACGACGATGGGAGGACCATCCATGTCAGCTAGTCGTCGGACCGAGGGTACGGTGAGGTGGATGGCCCCCGAGCTTCTCGATCCCAACAACATTCAACGACTGGGACCGACCATGCGAAGTGACGTATATTCGTTTGGAGGCATCATGTTACAGGTATGTGGTGCGGGTGACTTGATACATGGTGACGGAACTGTGGTTGAACTGGGACTGCAAGATTTTGACAGGCAACATCCCCTATCACTACCTCTCTCGGGACGTGCAGGTCATTGCCGCGATCTTGAATGGCGCGAAACCCGATCGACCCGCCCACAGCGCGGTCACTGATGGCAGATGGGGGTTTATCACAAAGTGTTGGTCCGATAGAACACGTCCTTCGAGCAACGAGATCGTCGACTTTACGGAGTGGGAGCTCCGAGCCGCGGGGGGCAAGACAGGCAGGAACTAGCCAAGAATGGCGGGAAGGGATAAGGTGGTCGAAATGCATCCAAAATTCGCAATCAGTTCACTGTGGGTTGTATACTTGCTCGAAAACACATTGTGTTACTTGCCTCCAACGCCATACATGTGAGATATGGTTCAACTGTACTAATACTTTCTGTATTTTCTGTGAAGAAAAGTGGTATTATATTGCACAGCCGGTACGCTTACATGTATGCGCAAAAAGATGAATACAAAAGCGAACCAAAACGGATGATACAACACTGTCCACCTAAAAGTCCAGATAATCCTTTCCCGTACCCCATGTCTGCGCACCAGTGCCTGCGGTTCCATACGGATCCTCGGGCACTGCGCCTTCGACATCCTTGAACGAAAACTCGCGCTTGAATTTGGCTTCAAGCGAAGAAAGCGTAGCAATGAGTTTCGTGCATGCTTGTTCGAGCACTGCTTGAGGGGTGATGGTACCATCCGTCTGAATTTTGAGCAGGAAGTGAGGGTGGAGAGGGTGCGGGACTTTATAGCCTGCAAAGAGGACTTGGGGCATCGAGAGCACCTGGCTGTAAACGCGTAGGTGGACAGAAACGAGGGTAAGATGCACACACAGGGGACGGAGGGGTACGTACGCTCGGAGCATGTTGCCTAGCGTGTGATCCTGCTTGACGATTTTGAACGTGGCTGCGTTCGGGACTTTGGTGTCTTCTGTGACCTCGACGCTGGGAGGATGTCAGTCTTTGGGGAGGGATGGGGGTTATGCTACTCACAGTTTCTCGCCGTCTTCGAGTACGTAGAGCTCGAATCGATTGGGGGCGTTCATGATGGGCTCACTACAAGGGATACGCTACGACGTATCCAGACGGTGCACTGGTGACTAGTCAGCATGTTGTATTCGGGTGAGTAAACGCATGCAAGATGTTCAGAACGATAATGTGTTTTCATGACAGAGTTCATCGACAATAAATATGGGCTCGCAGCCCCATCCTAGTCGTTTGAATTGCAGCGACGTCCTCACCTTGCAGTCCAGTTTGGAGGCGTGGCGTAGAGCCTTGCATTCAAACTCCGACAAACCTACAACAGTCTTGAGTGACCGGCGTAGCAAGGTCCCCGACATCGACAGCCTCTCCTCAAGGTCAGTTCACGCTCGTTCAGCGTTCTATCCATCTAGGATGCTATCCATGCTATCCATGGGAATCGATTGAATGCATATACGCGCACGATCGATGGGGCGGAGGGCTGGATGGATGGGACGCACCTCAGATGGTGCTGGATGGACACATGCTCATTGAAATTTCTTTGCCCTTTAGAAAATGCCGACCCGCCTTTCCAAAACTCGCAAGCACCGTGGCCATGTCTCTGCCGGTCATGGACGTGTTGGCAAACACCGTAAGCACCCCGGTGGTCGTGGTCTCGCTGGTGGTATGCACCACCACCGGTATGTCTCTTCGTTTCGGCTTTGTGGGCTATTTCCAAAATGATGTCCCAGTATCAATTTCGACAAGTACCACCCTGGTTACTTTGGTAAAGTGGGTATGCGCCGATTCCACTTGACTCGCAACGCACAATGGCGGCCCATCATCAACGTCGACAAGCTCTGGACGCTCGTACCTCAGGAGGAGAAGGAAGGACTGACGAAGGACTCTGAGGTTGTGCCTGTGATTGACACTCTCCGACATGGCTATGGAAAAGTGTTGGGCAACGGACAGTGAGTTGCATGCGCGTCTATTTGTCCGAGTCTCGTCCGACGGTTCATGCAGACTACCAAAACTGCCATTCATCGTGAAGGCACGCTTTGTCTCCCAAAAAGCCGAGTGCGTGTCTAGGTTTCCGCGTTCGTGTGATCCTCTGCTGATGATTGTTCGCAGGGCTAAGATCAAGGAGGCTGGTGGGGTTGTATCGCTTATTGCATAGATCGCTGCTGGTTTTTGTTTCACTATTTTTTTCCTACTCCATGAATCGATGCGCCATGCAATTATGATCTGACTGGTGATATGAGTGGTCCATGCGGTATCTCGACAACTGTGGGAATGTCGAGCGCTGAATGCGTGCGAGCGCGGTGACCGGTGAATATAGTCGTCGTCGTCACCGAAGCTTATGCCCTCCATCTCGACCTGGTGTGGGTCCTCGTCTTGTCCACCTCGTCTTGTCCTTGATTCGTTGTCGTAGATCACAATCAGTATCATACGTGGAATCGCACTCGCCGACTCCAGGCAACCCCTTTTCTAGCTCGCACGGACACCTCCACGTCTCGCACAGCAACGGCGATGGCACAGAACGGCGCAGTCCTCGTCAACATCACCCCCGAAGACAACTCCACCAAGAAAGAGTCTAAACAGCTCTTTGGCCCCGACATCGGCGTCGTCAACAACGTCCCTTCCTGGGCCCATCCCGTGGGAAAGAGTACCGCTGCGGACTCGCTCTCCGCGGACGTCATCAAGAGCTGGGTCACCAAGAGCAAAGAGGTACTCTCTCTGTCCTCGCCCGTCCTTGTATTCTGACTCCCATCTAGCCATCCCAGCCGACGACGACCCTACAAGCACTCGTCAACCTCAAACGGCCCACTCTCCGTCTCGTCCCACTCGCCATCGCACCTGGTGATGACCCCGACCATGCCGATTCACACCATCACCATGGCCTGGAATTCGAGTACGATTGTGACGCACCCAAGTGCCGAATCGATGTCAACGTCATCCTCCCCGCTGGTCATCCCCTTGCCGAAAACGCCGACGCCGGGGGATTCTCCCGGGTCCTTGTCTTCCAATCCGTCGTCGACGGTGGCTTCGGTAGACTTCTCAAATTAGAGGAAGACGCCACCTTGGAACTAGGCCGATTCGAACAGTCTATCCACACGGAAGAGGTCCCCGCAGAGAACCCTCCTGCCGAACCGCAAGCCACCAGCACCACAGCGTCCCCACGAAACGCGCGTCCGAAAAAGCGCTTCACAGCTTTCAACTTCCACAAGCGCTCGAGCGACCGTGCTGCGTCCGGTCCCGCCTTGGCCGTCGTCGATGCGGACGCTGCCAACACTTCCCCGGAAACCGAGAAGGAGAAAGGTTCCAAGGATGACATGCAGGAAGGTGTCAGGGTCACTATTCGCTTGTCCGCCTTGGAGGAGGATGGTATGGAGGTGCCCATAGTCAATGAACAGACCACTTATCTTCATGTCGTTCGCCTCGGCACGGCCCCCACGGCTGACGAAGAGGATGCCAGACCGTGGGTCGTCAAAGTCATCAAGCGTGAAGCAACCGTGAGTCTCGTCCCTTTTGCCACGGGCCGTCTTACCTGATCTCGCAGATTGGCCCGCATACATTCCATCTCCACGAGATCTATGGTCTTACAGCACAGTCGTCTACCTCTACTCACGCTCACACATCATCTCCCACGAGTACAGATGCCCACACATACCCACCCACCGCCGCGCCTGCGCCTGTTCACGAGGACGAGCCCTCTTCAGAGTGCCTGCTCTGTCTCTCTTCACCTCGCGAGGTTATCCTCCTTCCCTGCCGTCACCTCGTTGCTTGCAAAGAATGTGCGATCAATATGGTCGAATTTGGTGCTGGAGGCCAAATTACACACAATGACACCACCAACGCGACTGGAAACGCGGGTGCAGAAACTACTGGTGGGGAGGGGGGCAGCGGCGCTGGCAACACGAATGGTGCGACTGAGGGGACTACCACCCAGACTGCTCCCCCTGCGAACCCACGTAGAAAACGCAAGGCCAAGGGGTGGTTCTGCCCTGTTTGCCGTCAACGTGAGTGCTATCTATCGAACGGTGTTTGCATCCAACTTGTCTGATGCTGGCCAACCACAGCTTACACGTCGCTCTTGCGGATCTCTACTACACCGCCAACGAAGGACATTTCTGATGACGAGAACCGCGGATCTACCTCCATCGATGAACCTGACGCCGACAACGAGCGAGAAGTTGCGGAAGTAAATGATGCGAATGGGCTGGTCCCTGAGCACAGTGACCCTCTCTCGGCGGCGGCGCCAGCCAGCATGATCAACAGTTTGCGTTCCGGATTCCGTAACCTTGCGCTCGGCAGTGCGACCCGCACCGAGAGCGAGACACTTCCGAGAGATGTCGAACGTGGGCTCGCTACAGAGGTCACTGCCGCTTAAGCGATGCATGCTTCTACCTTTCATCGGACGACCGTCTCGCTTGTATTCACTGCTGGACTGACGTGCCTTTCTCGTGTGTATGAACCCGATCGCCATCGACGTGGGTTGTTGTACCTTTTCTCTCTCATTCTTGATTGTCAGGTCGACTTGACGCTGGTGCTTTAAGTGCGCTGGGCAAGGACTGATCCCATCATCCTACTCGATTCCGTTCATTCTTTATCCATCATCTACTAGTACTGGAGTGTATCTGGAGTGTACTATGATCTTGCGTTCTGTGGCTGGGACTCTTGCAGTCCAGGAAACCTACCTATCAAATTCAATCCTCTCGACAACTTTACTATTCCCTCCTTTTTGCGTCCATGAATAATTAGATCGTTGTAGTGTCCTGCTATATGACCGTTGACTCTCTGCATATGGGTCGTGCTGAGGTTGGTCCGACAGATTCCCTCTTGTTGCAGCTTAAAGACCAAAACGCGCGTACAAAAGTGATGACAACATGCCAACGTTTCGAGGCAAGTCATCCAAATGGACCAATCCTCTAATCCTGTTTTGTGGCGAACTCCTCCCGAGTGCCTCAACTTGTCTATCTCTGTCACCGTTCGAATCATTTTTGACGGTGACCATGCACAGCAACAGAGAACTCGGAGTGACTAGTGACTGACCTCCCGCTGGCAGCACGATATCATCATTGACGCCAGCTTGTAGCATCGTGGCTTTGAGCCCCACAGTCACCATCAGCGCTTCAGTGGTTTTGATAGGGACAACACATGGTTGAGTATGTCCCCTGAAGTGCCGTCAGCTGACAAGACACCTAATCGGTCTGCGTCGCAAAAAAACTTCATCCGTGTACTCGGCGGCAACGGAGAAGCGAGCAACTTTGCAGCAGGTCGCGTGCAGGGCAAGCAGCTCGCGCGCAGGCACTGGCAGATGTTCGGCATCCGAGGTGGTGAATGGCACACGTTGGGGTGCGGCATCGAACTACTTGACTTGACGATGATCCTCCTGACACTGTCATCATCGAAACGGTGCCCCCATGAGTGTTGCGGCTCAGAACGTAGTACGCGGTAATACCAAAAACTCGCTCCAGCCAATCGCGCACATCGATTTGCAAAGAGATGACATTGGGCAATTGGTCAGGGAAGGAATATTTGCCATGTGGGTGTCATAACCGAACAGCTTGAGAATGGCGTATTAAGGGGTGTAGAGTCTGTCAAGGTCATGGTTTGAGTTGGGCTGACTCATCGTCCCAAACAGTCCGAGTCCGGGCCCGCACTGCGCAATTCCGGTTCCACAACGAGGCTTTAATTTGATGGGGTTGAGTCACTGGAACAATCATTGTCCTCCAGGACCGTCGTTCCACCGAGTACTTGAGATTATCTGAAACAAGTGCGTGCTGCATCGTTGTGGTGCATCCTGCTCAAACTCACGTTTAGCAGCACACGGCCAATATTCGTATTATGGACGTCAATAGGCAAACCAACGCCAGCGTTGCACTCAATGCGAGGTTGACCATCGTTGATGCGAAGCAAACTGATACTTGTATGTGAATAGCAATTTTTCGCTTAGCACACGTACAGGCAACTAACTTTATCCATAGCAGGGAAACTAGACGATGCTCTCCTGCGGTGGCTCGACGGGTTGAGTTGCGTTGCCAAACAAGAAGAGACCCTGTTATTACGACAACCTGACACCTGCACGTGGCTACTCTCAACACCCGAATACCAGTCATGGCGGAATGGCGATCATAAACTCTTGTGGTTGTATGGGAAACGTGCGCATCGAACTATGCATAAATGAGTTGGTGACTGATACAGCTTGATCGCAGCTGGCTCTGGGAAGACAGTGCTGGCGTGCGTTCACCGCCTATAACATGCATTCGATGGCTCACTCCGATCCTAGATCGTTCGTGGTCGACTCACTCACGGAGGAGCGAGGTCATGGAGAAGCGCTGGCATACTATTACTGCGACTTTCGACGCGATCGCTCCACGAGTGCCGCCGAAGTGATGCGTTCAATCCTCTCGCAATTTCTCTGTCACATCCGTCATACAAACGCCGTCCCCAGAGGATTAGTGGACAGCGTCATCCACGACAAGGATGGCAACGCGCCAATTCTCAACGACGTCCGGCATCTCGCCGCGTTCATATCGCAGACCGCGTCACAGTTCACCGATCAGCCGTTGGTTATCGTGGACGCTCTGGATGAGTGCAAGGATCTGGAGACGCTCCTCGATGGTTTCCTTTCCCTAGCTCAAGGTGGTGTGCAACTCTTCGTCACCAGCCGACTCCTCCAGGTCATCAAGGATGGTCTCTGTAGTTTTCCCTCCATCTCGATGGATAACATGGCGCAACAACTCTCGGCGGACATTGCCCTGCACGTCAAGAGGGAGCTGGATTCTCGTCGACGACTAAGGGACCTCGAGCCTGGTTTCAAGATGGAGACCCACGCGATCTTGTGTGCAAGGGCGGATGGCATGTACGGCGTGTCGTTCTATATGCTGGCGTTCCGCTTACCATTTACAAGGTTTCGATGGGTTCAGTGTCAGCTTGACGCACTGGACCGATGTGCAACCAAAGCCGAGGTTAGAGACGCTCTGAACGACATGCCAGTTGGCCTCGACGCAATTTACCAGCGGAGCCTCGTTGCGATTGACGTAGATTCACCGGAAGGGGAACTTGCACTACGAGTGTTGGCGTGGCTCATTGCGGCATTGCGACCCCTCAGATCACGCGAAATACTCGAGGGGTTGTCCATTGATCCTGAGAGGCGGACGGCGGACCGTAATGCCGGTCCTATACATAAGGGTGCTTTGTTGGATGCATGTGGCAGTCTCGTGACATACAATGAAAAGACAGATATTCTTCTCCTGTCCCACTCTAGTGTCAAGGTGAGGCGTCTCATTGATTTGGTGGATCGCGTCTTAGCATGCGCGAGTAGGAGTATCTTACCGGAAATCTAACACGAATCAAGTTGCCGCAATACCACATCAGTTACCAAGATGCCCACGGGCAGCTCGCGCGGGTCTGTATTCGTTATCTTGGTCTCTATCTCAAGCATGTCCAGGAGTCCAGTGACAATATCGCACTGTCTCACATCGCTGAGAGGCGGTCGCAAGCATCCGATTTCCCAGAGAGTACTCCCGCCTTGTTCTTTACGTCGCAGGAACTGATCGGTTACGTGTTCTCTCATGGGCTCAACCACCTCGCGTATCTCGGTTCGGCAAATCATGTCGTTTTACAAGACCTGATGGCTCTTGGATTGGATATACAGCAATACCCGGATGCATGGAAAGCAATCTGCAAGATGTCCGGAATCCCTTGGGTGTCCGAGAAGCACGATTTCATGTTCCATATCCTTACCGCCTTCTCGTCCTCTTCACTCTTCCTCACGTTCCTCCGTCGCCACCATCCTCTACTACAGCCAAAGCCTCGGACAAACCCATTGTTGTATGCCGTACATTTGAACAAGTTCCAACATGCGGAGATATTGCTGTTGCATGGCGCAAACATCGATGAGCCAGGATGGGCCGTCGATGCACCTCGTCTCGCCTCACCACTTGAAATCGCTATCGGGCGGCGGAAGGAAGCGATGGTTTATCTGTTCTTGTCTGCAGGGGGGACAGTACCCAAACGACTATTCGCTCTCTCTACGTATTACCGCAACTACCCATTTCGTCTTGTCCGGATGCTACTCGAGACGAACGATTTCGCGGAGTGGGCGCGGGAACCGGGAAACGAGTTGCCTTTGCCTCTCCGAATACTTGAACAACAACCTTCGCTAGAACTTGAGATGGACATCATTCGCATTATACGGCGACTCGTCCAGGTTGGCGTCGATCTTGCTGAGCAGGACTCATCGAGGAAGACAGTCCTCGATTTCGCTGTCGTGGGAGGTTACAAGGCTATCGCGTTGTATCTACTGCAGATAAGCAGGCCGCGCGCCTCCGACTTCATATCCACCATATCCAAGATCCGACCACCAGAGCAAATACCAATGCTTCGTTTGATCATCGAAGCAGGCTTTGACGTTGACAGGGATATCCCTGGCAACGATACTGCACTGCACCTTGCCGTGACGTCTTCCCTGAACGACTGTTTGGAGGTGGTCAAAATTCTTGTCGATGCCGGGTGCGATCCGTTTGCACGCGGTGCCGATGGCAAGACCCCGCTTCATCTTGCGTTGAAAAAGGGCGATGCCTCGGTCGCGGGTTATCTGTTGTCACAAGGCACACCTCCTTCGGATATCCTGATAGCCGTGGTGGAGAGCAGATGTCCCACAAGGTGGAGACTCGACACCGTTCGTGCGCTTGTTCATGGCGGGGCGTACATAGGTGGCATCACCTGGCACGCAAGTCTTGACGATGCTGCGATAGATCCTTCCCTCCTTGCGGATTACTTGCTCGAAGCTGGACCGCCCCCTCTCCCCGAGGTATTGTTTGCAGTACTGCGTAGTGGACTCCCTACTCCTTGGACAACCCTGATAGTCTGTTCGCTCGTCGGGAAGGGGACGGACGTGCGCGCGCGTTCTTCCGATGGAAAAACCCTGTTGCATGTCGCCCTACGCACGCTCGATGAATGCGCGGGGTTGGAGGTAGCTCAATACTTGGTCGGGGCTGGCTGTGATCCTTTCGAGTCTAATGCGTGTGGCTCAACACCCCTCTACATTGCGTTGGATCGTTCATTTACCATGATCGCGGACTTTTTTTTGTCCACTGGGGACGCTTTTCCGCCCTACGCTTTGCATGCGATACTGTCCAGTCCACTACCGGCGGACCGGAAGGTGCGGACAATACGTGCGCTTGCTGGAAGAGGGGATGTACACGAGGTTTCAGCCAGTGGAAACCCCTTGCTACACACCGTCGTGCTCACCCTCGATGAGCCCGAAGCATTGGATGTCACCCAGTTCCTTGTCCACGCTGGCTGCCAACTTTCTGCTTGCGACGCAGAGGGTAAAACAGCACTCCAAATCGCTTCAGCGAAAGGATATATCTCTATCGTAGAGTATATCCTTTTGTTGGATAAATCACTGCCGGACGAGATTTTGTATTCCGTGCTGGAATCGCCTAGCGACAAGCGAATGCGCATGCTGAACATATTCATCGAGGAAGGATCAAACGTATATGTTACAGCGAGAGATGGAAGCAACCTCTTGCACGCCACTATACGGTCATTCTCGTATAATTTCCCCCTCGCAAGATTGGTCCCGGTGTACGGCAGGGAATCGGCTTGCCACGAATTCGTGATGATGCAAACGGTCGTCGAAACTCTTGTCGAACATGGTTGTGACGCTTTTGCATCTGATTGCCAGGACCAAACACCTCTCCACCTCGCAGTGGCTGGAGGCTACGTCCCCATCGTCAAGTATTTGTTGTCGATCCCCGCCCGACCATCCTTGCCCCCCGACATCTTGCTCTACGCTCCAGATTGGAAAGCCACCCGCACCGCCTGGAAGGATACTAGTACGGCACTCCGTCTTCTCGTTGAAAACGGTGCCGACGTTGGCGTTCGAGACGTTGATGGACGCACCCTTTTACATATGATGTTCGATTACCCCCGTTCCCTGTCACTGCGACACCCCTCATGGACAACTATTCTCGAGTTGCGTGACGACCGTGACTTTGGTTGGCCCTCGTCGCGAGATGGCGACCTCCTGCAAATTGTCAAAGTGCTCGTCGAGGCTGGCTGCGAGTCGTCACTCTGCGATGCGGACAACCGGCCGCCCATTTATGTCGCGATGACTCAGGGACATGTGGACGTCGTGGAATATCTTCTCCCGATCAACCTTCATCCGCTGGAGGATCTGGAGGGTGCCATAGATGTAGCCCCGAGCGGCGTCAGAAGTCGGCTCAGGGAGTTGCTGGAAAGCCAGCAATTCGAACAGCTGGCTTTGTGGGAAGCGTGCGCCGCTTCGTATGAGGTAGGATTGCAACGTATCTGATAGACGTGACTGTTTCACCCACAATCTCCAGGTATGACCGATTTCTCCTCTGTACTGTATCTCGACGTGTATCAAGTTCGGCCTACGGCTTTTTTTCTGCTGCACGAGTCACCGGCGAGGTACCAGAATGGACGAAGAATAATGGAAGCTACTTATTGATCCCAAGCTTACAAGCCGTTTTTTCTTTCTCATATACCTTATGAACGGACCCGTGACGGTTACTTAGTCAAAACTGAGAAGGATCAAAGACAGGGCAAAAAATCCCCGCTGTTATTGACCGAGGTGGATGACCCGGTATATACTCTGTCGAAACTCTTATCATGATGTACTGTGTACCGCACGTAGGGAGAAATCCAATGTATCACTAGCAGTAAGTGAATCAGTCAGATCTGCCAGTCAGTCGCGACACGAGCTCGTCATTGACAATGACGCCGTCCGAGAGGCTCAGGCTCCACGAATGACGCAAGCCCGATCTTGGCCCGATGGCCTGGTGTGTCCGTGGTCTGCGTAGCTTGTTATGTTGGAGATCCAGCCCTTCGTGTAGATACAATTAGCTTCAAGTTTTACTAGTTACCACTTTTCCTATATTTCCTTTTACGGTATCGTGCCGCCCACGCGCCTCACTCCCGTGACAAGTGACAGACAACATCCGACGAGTCTTTCCCTCCAGCCTGAGTTTTCGTACTACGATCTACACTGGCAGTCTCATACTCACTACGGCCGCCGGCGGAGCCTTACCCATTCCTTAGGTCGTCCGCCCCACCTGAGCCGTCCTCTGTGTACCAGCCTCCGACGTGGGGGTGATGCACAGTCACGCTTGAAGTCTGATTGGGAGG
>JBBPOD010000982.1:0-12398 GCA_038091255.1 Tylopilus intermedius | reverse complement strand
TTGAATCCCTTCCCTTGTTATCACTGGGAAACTCATCTGCATGTGTGTCTAGTATAAACATGGGCGCCGCAGTCTCGAGTCCTTCAGGCGTCGTCTGCGTGCGTTTCGTACAATGGAAAGCAAACAGGAAGTCCACTCTAATGTCGAGTCTGTCGACGACGGAAACGTGGCTCTGTCTGCCATCCACCGGGCAGACAACTCCCTACTCCACAAGCTGGGTTACAAGAACGAGTTCAAACGAGAATTCTCGGTATGTGCAGTGTTGCCGTACGCAATCACGATAGTACCGACCGATTCCGACCCCTAGCTCCTCGAGACTATCTCGTTCTCCCTTGCCATCATGGCAGTGTCTTGTGGCACCACCACTGGATACTCTTATCCCTTGTTGTCCGGTCAGTTACTTCATTTTTTCCTCACTTCTGTATTGACGCGTCTGAAAGGCGGGCACTTTGCCATGGTATGGGGCTGGTTCATCCCCTGCATCTTCATCACTTGTATCGCGGCTTCCATGGCAGAACTTGCGTCGTCCATGCCGTATGTATGAGGTCAATCTCGTAAAACAAACTGGTTCCAGTGTTGCCCAACAGGACGAGTGCTGGACTTTACTACTTCTCCGCCAAGATGGCATCTGAAAAACGATCTGCCCTTGCTTCCTGGATTACCGGATGGTCTAATATCACAGGGCAGGTGACCTTGATCTGCTCCATTGACTATTCGTGGTATGTACTGTGCTCTATTGCCCTGGCAATTTTATTTATTTTGTATTCAGTGCCGAGCTTATCACAACGGGTATTGCGATGGCTACTGATGGTGCAGTGACCTTGAGTTCTGGAGCGACCTATGGGATACTTCTCGCTATCCATCTAACACAAGCCATTCTTTGCTCCGCTGCAACGAGGGTCTTGGCTCGCATGACAGTCTTGGTTCTCTTTATTATCAGTAAGTGGTACCTTGTCGTCCTCATACTAGCCTCAATCATTCTGGCAGTGGCCACAACGCTCTCCGGTATAATATCACTCCTAGTTTGTTCGAGGGGCATGGTCTCTCCCAAAGACGCGTTCACAAAATTTGAAAATAACACTGGATGGTCCAATAGCGAGTTTTCTGCTCATTCGGTTCGCTTTTACTTATCTGGTGTAGATGCTTGGGCATTCATTCTGGCGTTTACAACGCCAATGTGGTGCCTTACGGGATGTGAGTTACCACCCAGCTCCAAGATGTTGCTCTGAGCATAATATCGTTCAGATGATTCTGCTGCTCACATCGCTGAGGAAACCTCAGACGCAGCTCGTGCAGCTCCAATCGCTATCATGGTTGGAGTATTAGGGACCGAAATTCTCGGCTGGTTGATGTACATCGCGGTGTCGTTTGCAACTTATTCAGTTCCGGATGTGTTGCAGTCAAAGTTCGCCTTACCTATCGGAGATGTATTTTTAAATGTCCTCGGCAAGAAAGGGGCTTTAGCCCTCTGGTGGTCTATCGCATTACTACAGGTGGGCATCTTCTAAATCCTAGTCATGCTCCATCTAAGGCACATTTAGTTCTTGTGCGGATGTTCTCAAACTATTGATGCATCCAGGGTGGTGTTTGCCTTCTCTAGGGATGACGCGCTACCGGGCTCGCGGTGGTGGAAAGTGGTCAACAGATATACTCAGACACCCGTTAACGCTGTCTGGCTTGTTATATTACTTTCTGTAATCTGTGGATTACTTTCATTCTCAGTGGCGGCGTTTAACTCACTCGCGTCGTGCGTGTTCCTCTGCTCCATGCTGCTAGCGGGCCGTTTGACCCCTTATCACAGTGCATCCGTGGTCGGGCTCTACGTTTCCTATGTCACTCCAATCTACTTCCGCATTACGGATGGCAAAGATAAGCTCCAGCCTGGACCTTTTCATCTCGGACGCTGGTCTAGACCCATTGGAGCAATAGCAGTTGCATGGGTTGCCTTTATGGTTGTGATGTTACTCTTTCCTTATAGCCAGACTGTGGGTCCGCAGACGACGAGTGAGTCCACTTCTACCTCGATTCCGTACATCAGTGATACTCAAGCCATGATAGATTACGCAGTTGTGATTATCATGACGGTCTTCCTGTTCGCGACAGCTTCCTGGGTTTTTTCAGCTAGACATTGGTTCATTGGGCCCGTACCCAACGTAGCTCGTGATTCAGAGTCGCCATCCGATAGCAAACCGGAGCACGGTCTTTAGCTATTTATATCGATAGCATGCGTCGAATAGAATTTTACATTGATGTAACTTTGTCTTTGGGGCACGCTGGCTTCTGGCACGACCAAGGAAGGACAGTTCCCTAATTAAACAGGCGAACGTCAAATGTCGCAAACATTTGCGGCACGGTGGACTCCGGCCGCGGTGACCTCGCGTAGTACCAAGTTGTAGCTATAGCCGGTTCGACAGAATATGATTTCCACTATCATGCAGCGACCCATCGAGCTAGCGCACACCAAGTAGAGCTTGCGAGCAACAAAAAGTCGGCACCGGAAGAATCGAAAAAGTATTGCCGTATGTATGCACGCGGTCCCGATGATGGCGCAGCGCGACGGAAAATGGTCAGCGATGACTTCCCCGAGGCCGTAATTTTTATTTTCTGGGTAGAGAACTGGGAGGAAGAGCGAGGTTGAACAGAATTGTGGATGGGTAGGTTGGATGTCTCAGGATGGCAGGTACACTTGGAGTTCAGAAGTGCATTGCCCGCTTGTTCACATCCGCCGCGCTACCCTGGCCCCAATTCAACCAAACCCCCAGTCACAGCACGTTCGACCTTCTCCGTCCTCCCACCCCAGGCCCAACCTTCCCCCGCTATCACCCACGCTCTTACATCTTCGCGTCCCCAGCATTTTCATATACGCGGTCAAATATCATTATGGCGGCATTCTACGCCAACGATTCCGTGTTGACCCATGCGACTTCCCTCTATCCTTATGGTCAAAACGACGATCCAGACAGTCAGGCTCAAAGCTCTACTATATATAACCTACCCACGGACTCGGAAGGGGAGGCGGAGGTGGACGAACTGGAGTCTGACACAGAGTCAGAACAAGGAGCCGGCGGGTCCGCCGCTCAGAAGAAGGCCGGAAAAAGACTGGGAGAACGCGTCCCGGGGACAACGTTGCTTCCCATTTCAAGGGTCGAGAATATAGTTCAGGCGGATGGTATGTCTCATCCCTCCCCTCAGGAACCGTAACCGCTGACGCGATTTTACCATTGTTTTCCAAGGTGCCACAAGTAATCTCACCATGTCAAAGGAGGCCTCCTTTGTCCTATCCATTGCAACGGTATGTATTGCCTTGCTCTTTTGCGATTCAGGGGTTTATACTGTCCCTCAGGAGGAGTTCATAAAACGCATGGTTCAAGCAGGTCATCGTCAAGTTTCCGCGTCCCGCCGAAATCTCATCAACTATGTAGACATGGGTTAGCTTGGCGTCACTGGTATACCTATCTTGTACTGATCGACTTTCAGCGGCTTCCACACAACAGTATCAAGAATTCATGTTTCTTCGAGGTAATCGCTCGTTTGGTCCCAACCTGTGTCACGTATGTCTGATACATCGTTACAGACACAATTCCTGAACCCATCTCGCTTTCCGAAGCGTTGGAAAGACGAAAGGCAAAAGAAAAAGACGACCTGGAGACAAATCCTGCCATGTGTTCGGCCAACCAGTTGACTTTCCCAGGGCAAACGTCATCTTCTCATCACCTGAATGGCAGACTAAAATCCCGAAGTCGCCCAGCGAATGGAAGGGAAAAACCAAGTACTAACTGTACCCTGCAAAGCGAGCAAAGGAGGCAGCAGCCAGGAATATTCGATCCACCAGATGACTCGACTTCGGGGAATGTGGTCCGAAGTTCTAGCGGGAGAGTTATAAGGAGCACGAGAGCTGCCCACCAGGACGAAGCAGATGACGAAGAGATCGGGATGACGAATGGCTTCACGTACACCCACGATTACGAGTCGTGGTCTGGTTCAGCATCACCGAGACGACCACCAAACTCAAACCGACCTCCTCAAGACATTCATAATTTGACACCGTCGTCGTTCACCTCCCCTTGGCCTGGCCAGTTCACGGGCCCTGCCAGCGCATTTTTGCAAGACTCTCAGAATACATTTGGACGGATGGTGCAGAACCCTGGCCGTACTATTTATTCACAGCACACACGCCCTGAAAATGGATCTTACTCATGACTGCCGCATCCCTCAATCAGCCCGAGTGTATTTGCTACTCATCGTTTAATGTGCCCTAGTCTATCACCCTCCGCGCAGACGTCGCAGCCCTGCAGACATACTCTACTATAGTCTTCAAAACTACAACCGCAGCTTAAGGTAATTGGCTGGACTGCGATCATGGACTAGGTACAGATTATGTGATGGTGTGCAATCTGGGCCATGTAATAAGGGTGATGACTTGTTGAATGAGCAAGTCCTCTGGAAAGCGCAATTAGTATTATCTTATCTGATAGCGGAGCGAATGCTAAAACAGTAGTAACTGATAAGATTTATCAAAATCGTAACTTCGCTCAATCAGCTACGGTTATACCATACACACACAGTGGGTCAAGATGGGAAACACTGAGCAAGAGTTTCAACTACCTATCATCAGCATCGCACCATACTGGGACAGTCAATCGTCCAGTTCAGCGGAACGGGAGGCTGTCTCCAAGGCTCTCCACTCGGCCTGTGTCCAATATGGGTTCTTTTACCTGGACATTTCTCACTGCATTGATCCCTCCGAACCAGAGGAGCTTGCGCAGCTTGCTCGAGAGTTCTTTTCTCTCCCTCAGGCTGAGAAAGACAAGATTTCGTTAAAACATCAAGATTTTGCTCGAGGTACTAATGCATCTCAAGCGCCTTGTTGTCCGTGTCTCAGTTATTTAGGTTATCAAAGACTCAAGGAGAACGTTACAAACGGAAAGGCGGACAATCACGAGGGTATCGACTTTTACAAACCTGTAGAGAATCCCGACAAGTCGCGACCACTCTGGGGTGAAAACCAGTGGCCAGCTGCCATCCCAGATTTCCAGACCAGATATGAGAAATGGATCGAGAAAATGAAGAAACTCGGGATGATTCTCATGGAAGCGCGAGTATTCCGTTTGATCGGATGACACGCGAAAAACTAAGTATGTTATCAGGATGGCGTATGGGCTAGGGATGAACACAGAGGAGTGGAACCAACTTCGTGCTCAAGTGGATGACAGTTTCTGGGTGATGCGGACCATTGGTTCGTCCCCGATCACGTTCGAATCCTCCATACGGACAGAGATGACGATCGAGTTACTGACATTCCCCGCTCCGTAGGTTATCCACCCCTTCCCGACGATCATGATGGTTTCTCCTGTGGCGCACACAAGTATGTGAGATCGACTGGATCTGAAAGACTCATCTCACTCAGGCTTGTCTTGAAGGGACTATGGATGCTTGACGTAACGATGGCTTCACGCTAAAAAGCTGCAGCCCACTGATGAGCGATCATAGTCTTCTTTACGCAGATCCTACAAAATCGGCGCTGCAGGTCTTCTTACGCAAGCGTGGGCATGTCCCCGGAGCTGGTGATGGACTTCCTGATGAACATGGAGGTGAGGAAGGTTATTGGATTAACGCGGACCCGGTCCCCGGGTGTATCGTCTGCAACATTGGCGAGAGTGAGTCCACCCATGAAACCGAGATATAAATTACCTACAGCCGCACAGTGTGGGAGATATGGACAAACGGTCTGTACAAAAGTACGCTGCATCGGGTAGTTCATAGAGGAACAAATTACCGGTAAAGCTGGTCTCGTGATTGATTGCATTGTCTTGTTGATTCTTTGTGCAGCGTCTCGTAGGGTTTCGATTTGTCGCATGTTGAGCGGTACTGACTCGCTTCGAGGATCCCATTCTTCTTCGAGCCGAATTTGACGGCGCTCGTGAGGCCATTGCCCGCTGCGATGCGTATTATGGAAGAAGAGGGCGATACACCAAACAACGTTTATAAGGAAGTCGTGTATGGCGAATTTCTGATGAGGAAGGTGGGGAACAATTTCGCTATCGATGGACGGCCCGGGGGAAAGTACGACTAGCAATTAGTGTGTTTTCTTTCAAAGAGACAAAGTCGTTTACGTCACGTGCCACTTGGTGTGCGGCTATCATCCGAGTCAGGCTCTGCGGGATGAACATCTTGACTCGTAGATTGTTTCATCGACATCGATTACTCTCCCATTATCCACTTTGGACACACTTTTTTGCGAGGACGATGTCGTACGAAGCATCACTCTCCAAGTTGCCTGATCCCTTGAAGGATCTGGTTACAAATGCACAGGCAGACGCAGGAAAGACCGATACCGACAAACAAGAAGTGGTGAGCTGGATAGATAAGGTTGCTGCAGGAGATATTGTGAAATCTGAAAATTTCTCTGTGAGCTCGTTTCTACAACTTGTGATTCCAGCTCACGATCGTCGTCCTCCTCAAGGACCTGGAATTCACTTTGGTTCCTCGGACATACATCGTCAGCAACTATCTCACGGCAGCTGATGTCGCGCTATATGGTGCCCTTCACCCAACGCTGGTACGTCGTGCATGTTCCGATGCTATCCAACGTTTCTGTCTCATGGCGGTTCTAGTCCCAGCTGCAGCCTGCTCAGTATTACGCGACGCCCGCAATCACGCGTTATTTCGACTACATACAGGCCCTCCCGTCTGTACGAGCCGCAGCGCAGCCGTTTTCTCCTGCATTCTCCGCTGTATCTTTTGACTTTGAATCGGCTCCCAAGATCGAGCGAAATCAAGAACCTCCGAAGAAGAAAGAAAAGGCACCAAAGGCTGTCGACCAACCAGGAACTGGAGACAAAACTAAAGTCGCAGCGAACTCGAAAGAAAATGCTTCCGAGCCTCCAAAAGAGAAGAAGGAGAAAAAGGAAAAGAAAAAGGATACTGCCGCTGCAGGGGATGGAGGCAAGAAGAGCAAAGGAGGTGCTAGCGGTGGTGCGGCACCTGCTGACGATGCTGGTGAACCTGTGCCGTCCATGATAGACTTGAGGGTCGGCCATATTGTTGATGGTATGATACTCGGCGAGGATTTCCTGGCCACCATACTGACAATGTCCAATTAGTGAAGAAGCATCCAGACGCAGACAGTCTTTATATTGAAGTAAGACTTGAACTGCAAACCGTATTTCAGTGTCTGGAATATATATTTTACAGCAAATTGATCTCGGTGAAGAATCGGGCCCTCGCACAGTAGTGTCAGGACTCGTCAACTACATTCCCATAGAAGAGATGCGAGACAAGTACCTCGTTGCAATTGTGCGTGGACGGCCCTTTTCCGAGATATCCGTTTGGTTGATCATTTCCATGGCCTTAGTGTAATCTCAAACCCGCAAGTATGCGTGGTGTGAAAAGCTTTGCCATGGTTCTTGCCGTACGTGTATCATTGGAACGACACGTTTCGAATTCAACACCTCACAGGCAACATCCAAAGAAGGGAAGGAAGGTGGTGTCGAGTTGATCCAACCACCCCCTGGTTCAAAACCTGGAGAACGCGTGTATTTCGAGGGACCCGAATATGATAGTATGCTTATCGCTCCCTTTCGAGCCTAATATTTGCGCTAAAAATGCTATCAGATGCGCAACCGCTATCTCAACTGAATCCCAAGAAGAAAATCTTCGAGACCATTCAACCCGGTAAGGGCGGTAGTCATATACTTAATGTAGACAAGCTTTCAACAGTATCACTAGGTTTTACAACCCTAGACACCAGAGAAGCAGCTTGGATCGACCCCGAAACCAAGAGTGTCCACAGGATCCGTACCAAGGACGGTGTTTGTGTCGCCCCCACTTTCATTGGGGCATCCTTGTCATAGAAAATATCGAAGTACGTCGTCTACATAACGGTGAATCTGATTCGTGGGAGACATCTAAACTCTCGTGCGTCGACATGCTCGGGGACGACACTGGGTGATTAGCCTCGATTCAGCTCACCTTCGGTTTGGATGTCTATGTTGGGTATGGGCCCCCTGAACCAGTGTCGGGCCGAAAAAATCCAGGAACCAGATGCAAATAGGAAGATGGAGAAGACGATCACTACGGCGTAATCTGTCGTCGTGCACGTTACGAACGCCAGATAATCGGATAACAACTTCGGACTCACTCATCGTCTGCGCGGTAGGGGTCTGGGTCCAGGGAAAGAGCAGCATCACCATCATGAAAGCAACCCACATGATCGCCGTGGCGCCAATGAATTTGGACCAGCGTCCGAGGTGAAAGGGTCCTGGCTTGAACTTGTCCTTTCCGGACGTTATGCGGAAGTAAATCGGTGTCACGTAAGAAATGTACAGCCCGATCACCGAGGCGCTGTATAAAAAGGTAACAACTCGAACCGTGAGCAGTTTCATGTATGCAATGAAATCGCGTACGATGCAAGCGAGTTGAATCCTGTTTCTGAAAAAGAGAGCAACCCACAAGCCGTGGAGAGGGATATAACAAACCAGACCGCGTTTACGGGAGTCTGGGTTCGGTGATTGATTTGCTTCCACCAGCGTGATCCCGGTAGTGCGTTATCCCTTGAAAAGGCGAACACAACTCTGGATGCATCCACAGTTTGCGAGCACCCGCACAGGTACTGGAAGTACGTTAGTCAATATATTGCGCGCTGAAGACGAGACGGACCAGAAGCACGACCAACGACCACCAGAGAACAAATGTGCCTTTCCTGCCTAGGACGTTCAGGAAAATATCTGCGATTGGTAGCACGTTATTGGACTGCAAGGCATCTGGGACTGAAGCTGTAGCAAATGACACCGCAATGTACATCAGCCAGCCAAGAATTTCAGTTCCCAAAACTCCAACCATGATAGCCATCGGAGTCGCCCACGCGGCATTCGACGTCTCTTCTGCAATATGGACCGCGGAATCGTCTTGGGACAATGAACGGTCAGTTAAGACTGACAGCTCTAGACATTTATCAACCTACATCCTGTCAAGGACCACATTGGCTGAGTAAATGACAGTATGAATGCCCAGACGTCTGCTCTTGGTTAGCACGACGTCCACTGTAGAATAAAGAGGAACCTACTATTGGACCAGCCAGTATGGTTCTCAAAATGAGTAAATGCATCTTTGAAAGAAACGATACCCCTAGAGCAAACAAAAAGTCCAATAATAGCACCGATTGTCGTGGCCACTATTCACGATTAATTTACGATGTGATCAACAAGACCGCCACGCACGTATCAAGATGAGCACCACCACTGTCATGCGAGCCAAGATCCTTGTGCCAGAGGAACAAAGAATCGCTTGAGTTATATGCAGTGCAAATATAATCCCAAACGTCGCTGCAGAATCTAACACGACTGCACCATTGGTAGCCATTGAAATACCAGTTGTAATAGATTCGGTGCTACATGCCGCCATGAACAGCACATCCGGATAAACAAGGAGTAGTCACTTACCACGAATAATTTATCGAACAAATCAATGTCACCTGACCAGTAATGTTGGACCATCCGGTAATCCAAGAAGCAAGCGCAGACTGCTTTTCTGATGCCATTCTGGCAGAGAAGTAATAAAGCCCTGCACTCGTCCTTTTTGACAAAGTCAGTGCCAGACTCGGATGGAGACGGAAGAAGACGAACGGCATGGACGATGCCAGCTCAGCCATAGAAGCCGCAACGCAGGTGATGAAGATGCACGGAACGAACCAGCCCCACACCATGGCGAAGTGTCCGCCTAACAGCATTCAGAATAGGATGGACAGAAGTGTGGGACGGGACATGTCACTGACCTGCTAAGAGAGGATAAGAATACCCTGTAGTGATACCACAAGAGACAGCCAAAATCGCAAGCGAAAATGATATCGTCTCGAGTAGCTGCAAGTTTCGAGCTGTAGTCGCTGAGCGTGCGCTGCCATATTGTGCACGCACCGAAAATTCTCGTTGAAATTCACTCTTGTAGCCAAGTTGCCTCAATAAGGTATCATCCGCTCGATGGATGGCAGACTGCGTTTCACGACTGTTAGTCGCAAACTCGGAGTCCCTTTCCATTTTCTTCGAGAGGTAGGTTAGTTATTTCGAAGTTCAGGGAGAGAAGTATTCAGAGCGGCATGGTCTTACCTTGCAATGGCTTGTATGGTGGGCAAACCCAAGAAACTGCATTTAAAAGCTTGAGATGGTCGGGAGAATCTCGGTAACTCCGAGAATCCAGCTTGGAGTCGATTTGGAGTCGCCCCTACCATTATCGCGCCTTCAGCCTGAGGTTGGTGGCGCATATCGGAGCCTGATCAAAGCAACCTAGGTTCACCATTTGGCATGACTGTGTGCAATTGGCCCTTTGACGCAGGCCGAGAACGACGATCACGAGAAGGTAATGCTGAACGTTGGATCCCTGAATGTCTGTGTGGTGGGAATTCCCTCCCAACTTCCCTACCCTTATCGTATCTCGATTTTCAGGTCTCTTATTTTTAATTGGCCCTCTGGCTGTATCCTCTAGAAAGAATATATTAGAAGCACCAAGAAGATAGCTACCGGGGCCAAGTCTGTCAAGACAATACGGCTCGCTGTCTTTCCTTCATGCAGAATAGATGTGGATATGGTCAGCCGTGTGTTTGCCAGTAACTCGGATGATCTTAGGTTGACGAACTTGCCCCTCCTTCGCTCGCTCGTCCCGCAGATTCACCCATCGTTCTCATCTCGAGAGGTATATCAGTCATCTTGAAGTGTCTGACAATGCTCACTTAGCCCCGTAACTTATGTAGATCAACTCGTCGACCTTACAAGGTGTTAGTCGACTTGCAACTCTTCAGTCGTTCACGCTGGAAAGCCACTCGGAGACAGAGGCCCTGTGTATGCTCCGGGGCAAAACAGGCACCGCTTTCCATGTGGTAGATGGGGAGTGGAAGTGTGTGGATCCTCCGAGCCAGACGTAACGAATACAATCTGTTGTCGATCCTAGAATACCCACACGAGCGGGTCACTTGCTTGTGTACCCGCGCCTTCCCGGATCCCTTTCCCTGGTCCTTTCCGACTCGGACGTTCTCCTCTCCCTCAGGAACTTCGATCTCGCTGGCAGTTTTCATCGCCCCCAGAATGATCACCACTTGATCCGTCAACTCGATCGTCTTTCCGACTTGGTATGGACTTTCCAGACCGACCCAGACATGGACGAAAGGATACATGTGCAATCCGAAGTCTCGTCGACGTCCGTCGCCTCAGTGCGCAACGCGTGGTGGTAGGTGTGCCCCCCTGATGTTTTGAATGCCTTTTGAGCCATCCATTCGCCAAGGAACACGTTTTCTCTGAGCGATGGAAATGCATGATCAAATGCAGGGGCAGTTAGTAGGGACGACGATGTCTCCTACCCGGCTTCCTCGTTCCAATAGCCTTGACGAGACCCGTGGAGTCGCCATCGAGAACATCATCTGTTCCATCTGGGCAGGTGCGTTAGATCGACGAGGTTCTGTATCAGCACTGTACGTACGTCAAACGGAATGTAACGCTTGCTCGATCTGGAATGTTGCGTGTCATTGTATGATGAAAGACGAACCACACCTCTACATGTCGACAATCAGAGAATACGGTGTTATCGTACCTGAACGAGCAACCACGATCGATCTCGAGACCTTCGTCCCATGTTTTCCAGGTGGGCAGAGTTCGCCGAAGAACTGGTACCCGCCTGTGGAGACGACGGGGTATATCGCTGCGATGACGTCCTGTGTCAAAGCGGTGAGCCCGAAACAACAGCCTGAGGCAAGAGTTGCAGACGGCGAGTTTGCGCTGGGCGTGTACTACATACCTCCGTGAGGGATTCATATTTTGACCGACAAGACGGCACCGTGAATCGATCTGGATGACTCTTTAGTGACCGGAGGACAAGTGTCGCTGCCATCGCCGGTATGTCGATGACTCAGCGCAGTTTGGTATCCACCAGCACCAACTTGAACCTGCCCTCCATGGGGCTTTTTCCATGGCTACTACCGATGAAGTTCACATCTACCTCCCGATTCCATCCTCCAATGGCAACATGACTGAATGGATCCACATCCTCTCCATTCCCCGTAATGCCATCGAAAGACTCTCTCTTCGTCCCCTAAAGTGGCTGCGGTTCGCTACTTTTGCTGTCTGCGGCGCCAAGGGGTATTTCACTGCTACTGAAGGCGGCGAGATGCTTGACCACGAGAACGTCTCGTTTGACAATCTTGCTCACAAATATTACTATGTCCCACAGGGTACGCTAGTGTTTCTTTCTCTAGCAACAACATCTGACGATGCATCATCAGACGACTACCATCTCGTGGACTCTCAGGTTTTTAATGACCGAGTGTCCTCAAGCACAAATATTTCACGCAGGAGTGGTGCCTTCCGTCAGCGCATTTGTGAACGCGATAGCAACCGTTGTGTTTTCACGAGGAGACC